>WBMZ01004637.1:0-194968 GCA_013400975.1 Atrichornis clamosus | reverse complement strand
CCAGGCTCAAACCAAAACACTTTATAACACTGACTGTTAACTAGGGATGATAATCAGATGCTTTGGCAGCTATCTTGTTGAAGCATCATTAATAATGTTTTGGTCAAAACTAAATAAAGCAGGGCCAGGAAAAATCATCCTGTGAACCACTCAGTTACTTAAAAAATAAGATGTGCTTCTCTCAGTTTCAGATAACTCATTAGACTATAGTATTAAAAAAACCACTGAAGCAAAGTTGCAGACGATATTACTACCCTCAGTCATGTGAAAGTCAGCATGTCTGATGTATTTGATATAGATTCTTGAATTCTCATACAAGTCTGTGCCTTCCAGCTGCTAGCTATGTTAAGGAAATTAGGGTGCCTCTTCATTTCAGGTGTAGTTTGGCTTTTTGTGACTATTTGGGCTTGATTTTCTCCCAAGTCTTTGAAGAATTAAAGATGGGTTCCAGTTTTCATCCCAGAAATGTTCAATGCTTTTAAACTGAAAATTCTTTGGCCTTGGTGATATATGAGCAAGGAGGAAATTGCAATTATCATTACTACATAGTTAGATATATATCTGGGTGATTTCTAAAATATACAGTAACATTTCCTTTCTCTTCAGACATTAATGCCTGCTTGTTCCACTCCTTATAATACTTTGCTTTATTTTTTGCTTGTTGATGATGTGTGTGTAAGCAAAAGCTGTTATAAAAAGCTTTTAAAAACAGCAAACCCACCAGTGATAACTAATAAACTGAGAGATGTGTGTGTGCTGGGACCTCCCTAACAGCAGGTAACTTATGAACATGGGTATGTGTGCACCTGCAGGCTTGAGTTCCTGACCTATCCTTTTTTTCTTCTTCTGCTCTCTGGCATGCTGTGCAGTGCTCCCTCTTAATCACTGTGAAGGAAAGAAACACCTACTAGATTTCAAGAAAATTGAGGTGATTAAAGTTACAAGGTAAAATCCAAAATACAGTAGTTTTACCTTCTGTGAGTCAGCATTTTTGGTAGTTATCCCATTAGAATTGTTTGTAGATAATTGCTCACTTTTTCATCATAAAAGAAGTGGAGAACAGGGATAAGGGTAAGGGCTGCTGTCTTTTCCTCTCCTCTGCATACTTCAGTTTGGCCATCTGGGATGATGTTTTGGGGCATGTTGAAGATCACTCTCGTGTTGGGAAAATGTTCTATAATTGTAAAGCCTTCATGTGATTAACTTTTTATAAGGTACTGAGTTCTAACTGATACCAAATGGACAGTCATGAAAAAAAATAGTATTTAATGTGGTGTCTGTCATTAAAAAGAAGTTATCACAGAACATGATACAACATCTTTCAGAATTCAGTGATAGCAAGCACCAAGAAAGCCCTTGTGAGCAGACTGTTACTCATTACTGTGCATTGAGATAGCCTGTGGTCCAGGAGGCAAATGTGCAATGTGTAAAGGACAAAGCTTTTTGAAAGCTAAATAAACTGTGCATTCATATGAGCTTTAATTAAATGCTGTGTTTGTGGAGCTTAGAAAATAATTTGGAAACTTTAAATTTAATCTTAGTTTTAAATGTCAGCATTAAGCATTAGTGAAAGTCAGCATTTGTGTATTTCTTGTATTGATCTGAGCTGGAAAGGATGTCAGGAGCAACAGGCAGCTGGCTTGTACACCGTGGTCAGATCATCCCGGTACAGCCACAGTGCCCCTCAGCTCCACCTGGCACTGTAGCATAGTGTCTGCTGGTAAAAATGCCATCTCTTTAGGTAGGGATTGCTGCACCTCAGTAAGCTTAATGCTTACATGTTACTTAGCGGTAAAAATATCATCAGAAAATTAATATTACAGGCAAAAGAAATCTAAACAACCTTTTTACAGGTTGATTGCTGAAAATATTATCCAGTTACAATAGCGATTTTATGGCAGATTAATGATTTTGCACTTTTATTTTTTTAATATATATATATGTATACCAAAACAATATCCCTATCTCTGTTTATTATCAATAGCATTGTTATGTGTGATAAGTATCAACGATTTTCCAATAATGTCAACATCAAATTCCTTTGCTCCTCAGCCAATCAATGAAGGAGGAACTGACTAGAGTTAGCATGTGTTACCAACAGAAAACATCAGTGGGGTCTCTCATTTCTCCTGCCCAAAATAATTTACAGGGTTTTTACCAAAAAAAATGTCTGTAGACTCTTGAATGGTGTACAGATCTGCAAGAGCTTGGTAGAAAAGTTTGTTTCAATCTATAGTTAGTCCTTCAGTTTTAGAGGCAGTATTTCTTGTGGGTTTTAAGTGGGAAGCCAAAGCAGGCTTTAATAAAATGTATTCAAATATAGTTTTAAATATTGGGTGGCTGCCACTGTGCCATTACGAATGCAGTTTAAATCTTTCATGCATGTGAAGAAAATTGATGCAATTGTTCAGCTTATATAACTTTTTATTGTGCTATATGGTTTTTATAAGTTCCATTGAAATTGTACTGTTTATGTAGCATGTGCCTACTACATACTTAATAATTTATCTCTAACAGGGTATGGAAGACATTTCATTTGGAGCAGAGGGTCATTTATCTGAGGTAAGTGTTTCCTAGGCCGTATGAAGTGGTGATACTGTACAGACTTTTCTTTGTCTCAATTAGAACAAATGACACTTGCTTTTGTAGTGTTACCTTTGGGTAAAAGTTGCTAGAGAGTGTGTGAAGTTGCTAGAGAGTGTGTGAGCACTTGGAAAAGCAACACAACCACAACTAGAGTGGGCCCGTTCCTTTTTTTCTTTTTTTCCCATTGAAAATAACGGCATGGTTAATGAGTACTTCAGCAAGTTTATAGTTAAATGCCGTGCTAATATTTTTAACACATACCAACAACAGGATGAACACATTGGGGAAAAGAAGAATCAATAATATTTAGCCAGCTCCACTGTAGCACTGTCATGATGCTTAAGAATGAAACAAAATCTTGATGCTTAGCCTGTCTTCTTGCGTATCACTAAAGATACCTTTGAATTTACTTCTGAAATATAAAAGCATACGAGCATACTGCGGCAGAATACAGAGTAACAGGAATTTCATCTGAATGAAAATACTGGATGTTTGTAATTTTATACCATTTTCGTAAATAAAAACACACCAGAACTTAGTCCATGTATTTAAGAAGGCTGGGATAATTGAGTGGCATGAGATACATTGCCTATGAGAAAAATCTGCTTACATACAAAAATGTGTCTACCTACCAACTAAGAGTTTAGATAATACATGTGTAAGGAGAGTTACACTGGTTCCTAGAGCTGTACTGTTTCACTCTGATCCATTTTTATATCCCTGTGTCTTGGGTTGCAACTTACATATTAAGGAAATTTAGTATCCAAGCATTGTGTCCAGCCAGGAAATAAATAACATGGACAAGTAACCCCCAGTTCACCTTCAATAATAGCATACATGCCTCCTGTCAAGTACAAGTGACAAGTGCTTAGCCAAATAAACATTAAATAAATAAATACGCAGTTTAGGATAGCTATTCAGATGAGGCATTTCTTGAGATTCCCATCAGTGAATCCAAAGACTGTGAAGCAGCTGGAATGTTCCAGGAAAGATAATCTGTGAGATTATCTGCAAAACCAAGGTCAGATTGTTGACTTTGTGTTCAAGGAGACTGTGACATGAGAGCACTCCTAGGATAGACTGCTTGTCTGTGTATGAGTTCAGCATAAATAAAAACAGGAAGCCTTAAGAATGAAGGTGAACTTTGCAGAAAATGCAAATGGCCTTTCTGATCAGTGAACTTCGTAGTGAATTATAGTAAAACTGTGCAGCTGCTTACGTCCACAGATGACATGAAATAGGGGCAAGTAATCCAGTGGAATAAAGGTAGCAAAAAACCCTACTGCCATCAGGCCAAAATACTGAGGACACCAGAGTTCACAAGGATACAGGGCCGCCACTATAGAAGTATTCACCAAGAGCTTAATATATTAGAGCCCTCAGAGGCAGGGAGACTTTGCCCTTTTGAAGGTTTTTTTGGGAGGCGGGAAGTGCATAAAGAGAATAGAAAGCAACAATACAAATAATGGAAATATGCTAGAAAGCCAGGTTCCAGCACACTGCCACGGCTGGTTTGATGGTGACTTGTAGGCAGTTCTACAAAAAGCGCTGTGAAATTGTCAGCACCCTGTACCATGTCAAGGTTTTGCCTAAATGTACCTTTGGCACTGTGGTCAGTCTCCCTGCTGCCTGCAGGAGAGCATCCAGTTAGTCATTCCAGATTGTTGCATCCTAGTGACTAGGGAGCAGAGATGGGAATGAACAATACTAGGAACCACCTATAAATGAAATCCAGCTGTGCTGATTCCTTGCACAGCAGGGTGTGGACACTGGACAACAGTTTGTTGCTTTTGTTTCTTTTTCCAAGTCCTGACCCACTGTGAATTTTTATTGGTAAGTAAGTAAATAGCCTCATCCTCCCGCAGCAGGAACTGGAATTGTCCCAGTGTAATTATATGAGCCAGTGCAGTAGTATTCTCATTTTAGGAAGTCTGCAATTAGGGAAGATCTTCAGTCTACTAGTGATGAGAATAGGAAGACTGCTGTCAGGCCCCAGCAGGGTGCTGGAAGGCAGTGAAGAGCTCTATTCCTGCATAGATGCTTTTCCAAGGACACTCCTCCATAGCTGTAATGGAAGATACATGAAGGGAAGAATTGCCAACATCAGACTGTAATTCTGAGGAGTCATTTAACACTCCCATGTGATGTTGTATCCCTGTGGAGGAGGGAAGGGGATCAGTACAAGCAAAGGGAGAGTGGGAAAAGCCTGTTATGGTGGAAAGGAGGTAGGTCACAGTTGCAGAACAGCTGGCTGGAAGGTTTTATGCCTAAATTGTTGCATATGAGAAAGCAGAGTGTGTGTTGTAGTGCTGAAGTCTCCTAATTATATATAAAGAGGCTGATGGAGCATGCTAGCAGTCTGTGAGTGGAAGGTGGTAAGAGCAATTGGGAAACAACCTTGATCCCTCTTCTGAAAAAAGTTAGATAGCTACCTCCATGAAAGAAAAGCTCATCTAAACAAAATCAGGGAAGCAACAGGTGAGTTTCTGTGGGATAAACTGTAGGAGGAATCAGCAGGTGTTCTTTGGTACTCTCCAGAAGACATCAGGTTTATAGTACAGCATGATCTTCTTTTGGTGTAGAAAAGAGCAAACACAGTCACAGACTACATATCTATGTCAGCAGTTTTTCAGTGGCTCTGAAGTTTTGAAAAGAAAAGGACAAAAGTGTTTCTAAGAATGAACCTGAAAGGGAACTGCACAGTGCAAGAGTGAAGCAGCAAGACCCCTGAGCACACTAAGTTATATTAAACAGAAGACACGTGAAATGGCAAGGGAGTTCAGGGTTAAGGTGTGTGTAAGGGAAAGGTGAAAGAAAGCCTGTGTGTCTTCTAATAGGAAAGGTGAATGAGAAAATAAAAAAGATCAGAATTTGTTTTTTCTTCCTTATTATCTGTGCTTTTGGTCTTTTTAAAAATTATAAGCTACATCCAATTATGTAGTGCTCTTAGTATTCACTACAAGGTAGCAAGAGACAAATGCAGTAAAAGATCCAAAGGTAAATGAGATGTATTCAAGTCAGACTAGACTGATGAAATTTCTTCTGAGTGCATAGGAGCCAAGAAAAACAATCTCCAAACCTTTAAAAAGCTCCTTTGAAAACTCCTAGAGGAAGCTTGAAGTCCCAGGGGATCAGTAAAAGGCAGACTTTGTATTTGCCTTTAGAAAGGAGGTAGGCCAGGAGTTTATGTGCCAGTCAACATAATTTCAATTAGGATTAGAATTCCAAGTGGTCTTGATAGATTGAAAGAATAGCCTGAAATCAATAAGAAAGGATGTGTTAAAAGACAGGTGCAAATTACATTTGAGGGAGAAAGAGTCGGATTTATGTATACAGATGGTAAATAGCAGCTAAGTTGACAATACTGCAGAAGAGGAATCTAGGGTTATAGTGGGCACAAATATAGTGGGATTCATTACCTTCATTGTGTTGGAAGAAAGGGCAAATGTCATTTGCAGCCTCATTACTGGGAATGTCAGTTGTAAGACAGAAATAATTACTGTGCTTAGCTGAGAATGCCAAAGCCTCCAGAGGACTATGGCTCTGCTGGGCACCTCGCTCTGTAGAAGACAGGAACACAGTGAAGAAAAGAAGGAAAGGAATAGAAGTAAAAGCTTCAGAAGTCCTAGTCTGGTTGAAAGTCAAAGTCTTCAATCACGTAAAACATAATGATAAATAGGACAACTATTAGTTATTGCTGTGTGCTATATAAGGGTAAAATGAAATGTAACCATCGTGGTTTGTAGCAAGAGAAGTTTGCAGGAGGAAAACCTGCTCACTGCAAGGGCAGTTTAGCCCTGGAGTAGTCTGTACCCTGCAACCAGAGCCACCAGATCCCTTGCCAGCTCTAAAAGCCATGCATGCAGACGCCAGCTGAGGACAGTCACAGCAGGCTTGATCACACTGCAAGTCACGGAGCGGGCTTTGGTTCTCCCTGGCTGCGTCCTGGTCAGCCTTGCCATGAGTGTTGGTCATGAGTAACATGCATTGTTTTCAGACTTGGAGATTAGACCTGTATCCAGTGGCCTTCCTCATCTACAACAGCTGCCCAGGACAATGCACATTGGGCAGGAAATCTGGGATGCAGAGCAGGAACAAATGCTTGTTTGTTCCTCCCCTTCACCTTGGACACCTCATGGCCATGCATTTATTTGTCTGAGGGCTTGTGTGCTTAGCCTGCATGTGACTGAAGCATCTGCTCAAGCAGGACAAACATATGGATGGTTGCATTTTGTTTCTAGAAATTATTTAAGAGATGGCCTAGTCTAATGTTCTGGAGTTTGAAGTGCTGACAATTGCCATTAACTTCTGTAAGGGTCGAGGGTAAACATGCAACACTTCTGCCAACAGTAGATCACTGTTCTAAACCTTGTACCATAATGTGAAGAATCTGCCTGAAGGGCAACTTTTTCTAGTTGTTATTTTGAATTATTTTAACTATTTTAGGGAAGGGAATGTGTAGTTCAGGTGAAAGAAATCTGGTTTTGACTGCAGAAGGTCTTCTAAGGCTTGTATCTTACTGGGATCAGGGTATTGCTGCATGGAAGTAAGGCAATGCCCTTTTATAAAAGTTCCTCTGTAGAAAGAATGAATTTTAAGGATGTATCTGGGAATCCACCTTCTCAGCACAACCACCAAAGACTTTTAATATAGACTCTAATCCCTAATAGAATTAAATTAATCTAGCTACTACAATACTGATTCTTCTATATAAAATTGCTGAACTAGATTGAAGAGCACAGGTGTTTGCACTGGAAGAGCTGATGAAACATTTTCCTCAAGTAATGCTGTTGAGTAGCTCATCTTGCTCATGGGTGACTATAATTACTTGTAAAAGGGTAAAACAAAATGCAGAAGACTAAAGTGGAAGCCATTCGCTCTACTCTTGATGCAATATGCTGATGTTCCAGCAGTGCATCAGCTGGAACATTGTCTGTTTCTACTGGTTTTTTGCATCAGACTCTCACGTCTCTGGGAAAGAATGAGAATTTCTACTTTGTGTGAGAAGGCAGAAGAATTGCACCTTAAAAAATTAATCACACCCGTGTTTGTGCTATTTTCACCTGCTTAAGGATTTAGAGGAGAGGGAAAAAAAGTCCCAGCCAGCTACATTCTCCATTCACAGAAAAATCCATAAAGCAATATTGCATCTCAGCTCTTTCCTGACTCCTGCAATCTCTCCTAGCTGATTCCTAAAAGTGCCGTTAGTGCAAAAATAACCAAAGTCTTAAGACTTAGAGCAGCTTGTAGCATTGACATAACCTACAAACTTGGATGAGTTGTATTTTATTAATAGGTTGAGCTTGAGACAGAGTCCACTCTCCTCTCACATACTGTTGATCAATGTAAAGTGCCACTTTCCAACCCAGATCTGTTCCGAATAGTTTGTATGTCACTGACAGGGGGTCTCCTGCCTACATAGACAAATGGCAAATAAAAATGTTACCAGTGATGTTACAAGGCACAAAAGGCACTAAGAGAAATCTTTTCTATCTACTTCTCTGGGTTATCAAACCTTTTTCAAATGAGGGCCTGGGACAGAAGCTGTGGAATTGGTTCAGTATTTAGAATTACTCTTGTGTATTTTTGATAGCACTGTACGTTTCTTCCATTTTCATATATATGTATGTGTGTGTGTGTGTGCTGTGTTCTGGAAAATCATAATTTATTTGATGGTTCTCCTGCATTTTTCACATGATACCTGCAAGTAAGTTCCTGAGAGTTGGTGCTTGTCTAAGGTATTGGAGGAACTTCTCATTTCAGCTAAAAAAGCACCTGGGTTATGTAGGTGGAGAATTAGTTTATCCATATACTATTATGGCTGTAATAAGGAGAAACTAAGCTGCATTGTTAGTAGTTCAGGACTAATTAAATATACCCCCAAACTTACAGAGCTATTTCATGTACTCTGCAGTGCAACCATAGCCATTTAGTTATTATTAAATTGGTTTAAAGTGTTTAAAGACCTAAACAAGTTTGATTTCACTTTTACTTTCTCAGATTCCCCTGCCTTCCAATATTGTTGTTACAATTGGTCACATTTTCCTAACATTTATTGTTCCTTTATCTTAATTTCCAAAGCAAACAGGATTTTTGTTAGATTTTTAGACAATTCATTACATACCCAAAATGTGATCATTCAGGAAGAAAACCCTGCATTTTTTCACGTAGTAGAGTGGACGTGCTACTGTGAGGGCAAATCTAAGCATTCAGTTGACAAAGCAGTTAAAGCCAGTGGGTTAAATGTGATAATCTTGTATTTCTGAGCATTTTTAGTGCAAGAGCAAAACACCACTAAAGTCCTTCATTGGAACTGCAGTGGGCTGGAAGCTACTTGCCAAGGCTGAGTACCACAAAACACAGGTTAGTACTGATGCAAGGCACTGTACTCACATGCTGAGATGGCTTTGCTACAGAACAAGCATTCACCTGAAGTCCTACAGTCTTAGGGGCTTGTTCCCTGGGTTCCTTCCCTCCATCTTTCCTGGGACTTTCTTTGTTTGGCTATGAAGTTGTACTTTAAAAGGAAAAGAAAATGTCAAACGTGAAATCCGATTATGTGGCAGTACACCAGTAAGTGTAATCATCCAGCTGCGCTCACTGCGGATTTCAGGCTGTAGTTATATTTTATTGTGGATTTTCAGGATCTGTGCACATTAGAGTGAGGCCTTGCTTGCAACACGGAGCCTGCTTTATCAACCAGGTATCTAAATGCTGCCTCCAGCATCTTTGACCCACCTGAAGTTCAGTGAGGGGTTAGGTATAAAAGGCCTGTGTTGTCCTGTGCATCCACTAACACAGTGAATAGGGAAAAATCTTCCACTGTGGATTTTCACAGCAGAGCCAGGCAGATCCAGATAGTGTGCTTATTTAGATTAGCTGCCCAGTGAATTCCTTGTATTTGCATATATGAGACAGGAGATGTGAGGGCAGTTCTACAGTCAACAAAATGGATCTTCTCTTAGAGCAACTAATGATAGAGCTAGTTGTGTGACCAAATATCTGGATAAATGTTCCTGCCATAATGGTACCTGAAAAAAGAAAGGGGTACCTTACTTCAATGCATATCTTTGAATATTTGTTTGTATTTAAATATACTTAATGGCACAGGTATTCAGGAATGTACTGTAACATGTGCTTTTTAAAATTTGCTCTCTGTAGTAACTGATGATTTCAAATCAGGACTAAAGTGTTATCCTGCTTGATCAGCATGAATGTGATCCAAAATCTCATGAAGTAATAGTTTTTGATAAAGGCAGTGCCTGGATCAGACTAAAGTATTCAATATCTTGATGTTATAAGAGCAAGAATCTGTTTTTTATGTGTTGCTATAAGATCTGTACAGGACTAATTCATTTTGTTGAAGCACGCAGTCTGTAGAAAACATCTGGTTTTGAAAACTTCTTGCAGCTTTTGTCAGAGCACTACTTAAGAGTTTGTGCATAAATTAAAAGCTGTTCTTCCTAAATGAAGTGTCCACTGATTGTATAGCACAGAGTGTTCTTTGATTGTTGTTCTTGTGTTTGAAATGATGGTTTTGTGAAGACCTGATTTTCTTACATGCAGTTAACTGTTAAGAGAAAAAACAATGTTCAAAGGTGGAACTTCCTGTACATGGTCACAATTTTAGATGTGCTTTCAGAGTACTCAGGTTTTTTCAATTTACTGACTCTTTTAGCCTGAGACCTAAGCTCTTTTAGACAACTGTCATCTGTTCTTGCATGCATGTCACAGAATGATTCTGTAAGAGCTTTCTATTGATACAAATGGCCTGGGTTATCCCACTCCATAACAGCATATGGAGTCCTGCTGGTATGCTGAATAATAATTTAGTAGCTGTATGGAAGACTTTTTCCTCACCTTCTGTTCCTGGTCTTGCAAAAAAGACATTCCTAGTTGCTGTAAGGAGAGTGTTTACTTTCTCCTCCCATGTTCCCATTTTAAAAACAATGGGTTGTTTTCACATCTGTAAACGCTGTGGAGTGCTGCTGTAGATTGTCATGGTTGGTAACGTCTCTGGAGGCGGCTGCTCTGGTCCTGTGCACAGAGCCAGGGACTCCACCGCAGTCGTTTGCTGTCGCTTGCGCCTTTTCTTGAGGCAGGAAGGATGTGAGGGGGCAAGGTCCAGGCACAGTGACCTTCCAGGAAACGTCCCTTGTCGAGCCGCTCCTGCGGGATTCGCAAATCCCTTCGCACACAGCAGGTACTCCCTGCGAGGTGTGTGCAGGCAGGCACACGCTCACACATGATCCAAGCAACCAGCGGAGACAAAGAGGCAGAAGGGGCCCTTTGTTTGGCATTCCGAGGTTTAAAGGGGGTCCACACTCAAAAGATTCCAGTGATGAAGAGCCAGTGATGAAGAGCCAGCGGATAGCTCATGCACAAGGTTTTATAGGGGGGTGGAAAGGGGTGGAGAGAGCATCAGGGTCCAATGAGGTGAGGGTCCAGGGCAGAGATAAGGTGGGGTGACAGGGTTACAACCAACTGGGGAAGGAGAGGGGAGGAGAAAGGGAGGGGGAGCCAATGGGGACCTGACCAAGGGAGAACTTTCCAGAAGTGGGGTAAGGGTTTACAGATGATTGACAGAGGGATTGACATAATGGGGTGTACACCAACCAGGAGATAAACCATTACATTAACTTAGGGGGAGAACCATAAGGCAAATCCATAGGATACACTGAAGGGGGAGAAAACTTTAAAACAGTGGCAGTTTCAACCACCGCAACAGTTTGCAATGTAACCTCTTGACCAGCCCACCCATCCAGGGTCTGAGCTGCAGCTGGTCCATCTGAGCTGCAGCTGGTGCAATCTGCTGGATAGCCACGTCTGGGAAGGGCCCAAGGAAAGCAGGAAGCTCAAGCTCTGTACCATAACAGAGGATGTGCCAGCAAGCAGAGGTCTTCTGGTGTTTGACTCTGTGTATGCACTGTGTGATGCAAAGTGAAAGAGCAGCACAGAAGTGAGGTCTGGGAAATCGGTTTACTAAAACTCAGATTGTTTCACAATGGGCAGTGTTCCAACAAGTATTAACACAATTTCTGTGGAAGGCCTTTGACTGAAGGTTTGATTTCTCTTAAACAACCACTGATAGCTGGTCTTATAGCAACAGATCAGTGCATAGTTGGGGTTTTTTTGACGAGGAAAGCTTTCTGCAGATAGTATATGGCCACATTAGAAGCTGGCTTTATGTATGAGTGCATAGACTAGGTCTAGAGACAATCCAGTTTTCTGAATTGATGAATTGCTGATGAATTGCTCCATCTTTTTTTTCAACATGGTTCCAGCAGAACTTTTTCTTGGCACCACAATCTTTGCTTACAAATAACCCCTGTCGTTACAGCAGGCAGCACTATGGTGCCATGGGAGGGAGAGGAAAGGCTTGTCCCGGAGCTGCCCAAATTGATTGATTTTTTTTCCCGTCTCATATTTGCTGCTTATTTGGGTCATTCTCAAAGTACGACTCAATGCAAAACATAAAAGATAGAAATTACCCTTGTGCAGAGTATCTGAAAAAACTTGTGAGAAGGACTTTGAAAATGGTTTAAAATACTCAGTTTGAAATAGAAAAAGTATTTTCCTGTGTAAGTTCTAAGCAGAGAAGCATTATTTTTGAAAATTTAGCCTTGTTTAATGATAACTCAGTAAAAAAAGTATAGTTTCATCTTGTAATCTCCAAGACTTTTTGATGCATTTTCTTTGATTGGTTGAGCAAAGTCCCTAAGTACTCTGTACAGATTTTTCTTCAAAAATACAAGTATATTTTGTGTGTCTAAGAGTTACCAAAATGATGCTGCTTGAAATATTTACATGACTTAAAAGTGTAAATCATATTTACATGAACAACTTGAAACTTGGGTACTTAAATGGGGTGGTTAGCATGAGATTTCCCTCCTCTTCTCTGGTGAGACAACAGGGAAGAGGGAGAGCCGTTCAGTCTCACACCCCTTTAATCATCTGCTGAAAGTGAGATCATGACTTTTTTTCTGCTGGGAAGTAGACTGAGACCATAGGCTCATTCCATTTCATATAAATCACCAATTTATTATACAGAAACAGCTTTTTGTCTCTCTAATGGGAATTTGCTTTTAGGCAATGTCTTTGCACTGCAAAGTATCATATCCCCTTACTAATATTTTATTTTCCCTTTAATTTGATGCAAATTAAATGTAGAAAAGTGCAGTCAGCAGCAAGCATGCTTTCTTTTCTTTTTCAACTTTCTATAGGAGTTCTTCATATTTTCTGCAGAGTTGGGAGAAAAATGTGAAGCAATAAGTGAGAAATTGGTGCATCTGGAAGATCAATTGCAAAGTTCCGCCTGCAGAGTTGATGAAGGAGTTATTCATATCCTTTTTGCTGTAGCTACAGACACGTATCAATCTATGTAAGTATGTGCACGAAATACGTGCCTTTCAGATTCACATGGAATGCTAGTTCTTAGTGTAGAGTAGATACATTAAGAATGGGAGAATTGATTGTCTTGCTGAGATGGGCATTTTTGTGTAGTAAGTCTTCCTACAATGTGTTTTCACTGTGGTCTGATCCAGCTTTAATTGATTTAAACAGAATTTAGTTCTTTGTAAATTAAGATTAGGCGCTGATAAGCCTTTATTTTACTGTTGAAATGCTTTTGCTTGTAATGCTCATATAATTAAATACATAGTGCACCAAAAGCTGCGTAGATACAAGTGTCCATGCACCTGAATTTCTCAACATGGTGTAGCTAAATCAAGTGCTACATTATTGACTCAGACTGTGTGTATTGTCACATGTAGTTTGGGGCTTTTTCCTTTAAAAAAAATGGGCAACAGATGTATCATGTGGCATCCTACACAATTTAATCTGCCTATAACACTCCAGTGCAAGTAACCAGATGAGATGTTGCCTTATGCACCCTTATCTCTTTCTGTGCTTCATGTGTATTTTTTGAAGATTGCTTGACCTTTATGAGGCATTCATTGGGCATTTTTCAAAATTTAAGTGCACAAAGTTTTGTTTCATTTGTAATTATCATAGGAAAAACTTACTGTAAAAGAGATTTTGTTCTTCTAAGAAAGGGTAAAGAGAGTAAGAACCAGCGAAGGTGAGGAAGATGAGAGTACTGAGCTGGTTAGGTTTTAATAGAGATGAGGTGGCAGTCAAGGGGGTAATGAAGAAAGATAAATTGTGTTCAGGTTGGAGAGATTAGCAGAGGAGCCCTTGCAGACACCTGAAGGTGAATTGAGGTGATGGTGATGCTAGAAGGGATTCAGTTCTTGCTAAGCCAAGGTGGGCAGTCCTGCAGGGGATAGTTTAGAGAAAGGGAAATAAATAGTGTGTGCAAATACCACTGTGCTTTAAGTAATTGGGTATCTATTGGAAGTCCAATTGCAAAATTCCTCTTCTAGAAATTTGATTTCTTTAATGGTGTCAGAAGGGTAAGCTGTAAGGGGCAGGAGGAGGGAAGAATGGTGCTAGGGGAGGGGTGTTTGCATCGGAGGGGAGAAATCCAATCAGTAATTAGTTATTACTTCAAATCTTTCTTTTCTCAGTATTTCAATATACAGACAATACATAGAAAGACTACTCAAAATTCTTTTATTTATATTTGCAGTGTCCATACTTGGTTACAGGTGTGTTTCACCAGTGCATTCTTCTCAGGGCTAAATGGATGTGTGCTGTGTGAGTGTGCTCAGAGCATCCAATTCTTTCCTACCCTACGTGTATTTACTCTCAAATGACCCTTTGAGAAGAACACTGAGGGTTGGAGTTATGGATTCTTTGCAGGGGACTTAATATTCAAACTGAACAGTCAGGTCTGATCAGAGTTGTAGTTTACTAGGTAAGGGGAAATAAGCTGGAAAACTGCACTTTTTGTTCCAGAAGATAATACACTACATGTATGTAAAATAGTAGTTTGCATGTTCTGTGGAGCACACGTGTTTCCTCACAGCTGTTGAAAAAGTAAAATTAATAATTGGAAATTTCAGAAATGTAGATTAGTCTCATTTTAAGCCACAGTTTTCTGATAGAGATTTCCTCTCTCAGTGAAATTCAGCTCATGTTACCTAAATACAGAAATGCACATTGTGTGATATCCTGATCCTAGCAAGACCATCAGTCACAAAATAAGAAACCATGTTTAAAACATAGGGACATACAAAGAAGCAGTTCAGCAATTCAGCTACCCCTCATTAACATTCAGTTGCTATTTCAGAGGTAGTCCAGATCAATGTGCATAAAATGTTACCATCTGGTACATGTAATCATTGTGCTATACTTCAAAAAGGAATGAGAAAAATAGCTACCATAGTGCTACAGACCTGTAGATTGTTTTTTTAAAATAAAAACCGCTCAGTGCTTATAAAATAAACTTTCACTCATTGGTAACTTGCCTGTATTGCAGGAACTAGCACTAAGATAAGAGACAACAATTAGTCTCTGGAGAAGAATTTATGGTTAATAGATGGATCTGTTGTTTGCACAGTAGTTTATTTGATTTAAAATGAAACAATGTCCTATCACAAATACTGGACAACTATGCAGTCTTTATTAAAAATCTGTAGAACTCTGAGAGCAGAAGCTTAAAGATCTGAAATAATAATGAAAGCAGGATACATTTTTCAAACTCTTGTTCACTGGTTATTTTCACCCTTCCCATCATCCCCCCAAAAAACTGCCTTGCACATTAATGCTACAAAACTGTATTAGGTCAAAATCTAACTGGTTATTGCGCAGATGTAAATTAGTCCTGCGGTCTGATTATTAAAAGACTTCTAAAGACTCCACTGAGAAACATAAATTCCTGATGCTCTCGAGCCATTTGCCAATGTTTAGTATGTGTCATAGCTTTGATTAATAATTAAGTTTGTATTAGAAGAAAAAACCCAGATGTCATTGTTTTTCATTTTGTGTTTTGATGGCATAGCGCACTTAAATCAACCACGCTGCTTATCAGAAGTGCCAGCATGGCCCGAACAAAGGAGAAATCCAGTGATATTTCTTGGCCCTCAGTACAGGCACAGACCCACTTGTGATTTTAATTTATTATTTAAATCTTTCACAGCAAACCTTAAAACTACACTTTTGTATAGGAAACATCAAACAATAGAGGTACGAGGGGTGGGTGTTAGAGGTCCCTGTGGCACTATGACATATCTGCTAAATTCTATGTAGTATAACCAAATAACCGCCAAAATACTCGATTATAGTTAATCATTAGTGAGTGTGTGAAAACAGTCCACAACATCAATTGAAAAAACCAAAGGATGAGAAGTGACTCATTCTGGTGTCTGCAGAGCTGATGAGAGGTGTTACTTTCCTGACTGTAAAGGCCTGGAATTCCCACTAAAATTAAATGGAGCCTATATTGCAATTTCACAGTCATTTGTGTTCATAATTAGCAGTTACATTTTGATAGACAATTTGAATGCATGTAATAGTTCCTCTTGGTGAAAGTGCCTTGTTGGAAGAAAACCTGGCTGGAGTATTGTTATAAAAGAAATCTTCATTCCTTGTCCTAAAATGGGCATTTTAATCAGTTATTTTGAAAGAAGAATTTTGTGCCTAAATGTTCATTAGACATTGTGGGTCACTCTTCACCTTGATCATACAGCAGGCTTCCCTACAAGTCTTGCTTCACACCGCAGTAGGTTTCAAACAGAATCGGGAGCATAGAATTTAGCCCTGTCTGTACCTCACTGAGGAATCTCACCCTGGGTGAACCTGCAAGAGATTTTGGGATCCCCCAAGAGTGAAGGTGGCAATAGCATTGCCTTTGATTTTAATTTAGATGACAGGAGGGTGAGCCATGTTCCACTTGTATAGTTTGTGCTGTGATGGAGGTTGGTCAGTGTAGTTCCACCCATGTGCTGCAGCTTCTTTGTGTTCCATTTTCAACTGGAACAAGTGATTTGGAGGAAGCTGATATTCAGACAACTGAAGTGACCCATTTTTCAATATGTTGCAGTTTTTTGGTTAGTAGTTTTGGGGGGAGTATTTTGGGTTTTGCATGGGAGGGGCATTATATTAGTTTGTAGAAACAACATTCATGGACGTGAAGGAGGGGCACAATAAGCAAGGGGGTAAATGGGAAATTTCTAATTGGTTTCAGTACTGCAGGCACCCCTGTATTTTGTGATGGACTTCCAAAGGCCATTTTGCTCTCTTGCTGTGACACCACACAGGCCTCATATAGAAACAGTAGGGACTTTCCTAGTGTCTTTCCCTTTCTCCCAAGAGTGCTCTTCAGAAAGGCCAAAACCCAGGTCATTCAAACTAGGTGTTGAATTGTCTTGGCTCTTCACTGATCCTTTGGCACATAGCACACGCAGTCACAGAGCTGTTCAGTGGGAAGTGACCTTTTGAGATGATCTCGTCTCACCCTCCTGCTCAAGCCATGGTCACCTAGAGCAGGTTGTCCAGGATTTTGTCCAGTCAGGTTTTGAACATCCCCAAGGATGGAGACTGCACAACCTTTTTGTGCAACATAGTCTAGTTAGTGTTTGACCACCTTCAAATTATGAAAAATGTTTTCCTGTGTTCAGATTCAATTTCCTATTTAGGAATTTCTCCCAGTTGCTTCTTGTTCTGTCAGTGGACAGAAAAAGTGAGAAGAGTCCGGCTTCCTCTTCTTCATTCCTGCCTTTCAGCTACTTATACACAGTGGTAAGATGCCCCTGAGACTTCCTTTTCTTCAGGTTGAACAGTCCCAGCTCTCTCAGCACCTCTTCATGTGATGGATGCTCAAGTCCATTAAACCAGTTCTGTGCTGGAGTCATTCTGGTAAGTCCATCTCTTTTACTGTGGAGCCCACAACGTCCAGATGGGGACCTCACCAGCCCTGAGTAGGATGGAAGGATCATCTCCCTCCCCCTGCTGGCAGTGTTTTTCTTAATCCAGCCTGAGAGGCTGCTGGCTACCTTCACCTCAAGACACACTGCTGGCACAGGTTCAGCTTATTGTCCACCGTAACCTCAAGGTCCTTTTCTGCAGAGCCACTTTCCAGCTGGCTCAGCCCCTCCATGGGTACTGGTGTGTGGGGTTAGGAGAGACACATGCGGTTAGGTGGTGGTGCATTGAGCTGAGCTTCTGTCTCCAGCCACTGTAGTGTTTGGCTTCTGGAAACAAGCAGAATAGTTAGCCAGGTTAAAAAAAAAACAACAAAAAAACCAAACCAAGCCAACAAACAAAAAAACCCCAACCAAAAACTTATTATTTCTTTTCTTCAAGAATTCATTTCGTCTTCAGATGTCCAAAACATGCTGTTACTTCCCAGAATCCCATTGGCTCTTGGCTTAGTAGTAGTCCTTCATTGTCCTTCCAATGTCTTTTATCTTACAGTACATACTCTTAGTTTCTATCCTTTCCTATAGGAAGGCAACTGATTCGTAATATCTATTTTTTTGTCTCTTTTCCCTAAACATCTGTGCTGAGAGAACAGAGGCTGCATTTGAACAAAATGACCCAATTTTGTCCAAGAATTAAGTTAGTCTCTACAGTAACTAGATCTGCTTTTTATCTGCTTGCAAATCATGGACTCTGTCATGATGCTCAAATTTTTCAAAGAAGGGAAGTCAAATAGCTGAAAAGCTTTAAGCAAGACAATGTTAGTGCTGCAGTTCTGTTGAATAGGGGTTGTGTTTGTGTGAAGCTGTTCCCAAGTAATTCACTGCTTATTTGACATTGGGGAGATTTTTTCATTTTTTCAGAGGAAGACACAGGACTAGAAAATACTCCTAGTTGAAACTTGTTTTCACTCCTGCCTTGGATACTGGCTCAATATTTGCAGCACTGAATAGAGAATTTAAGCATGAAGGGCACATTTGCATGTGGACCCATGCAAAACTGTTATTTGCTTTTTTAAATGGGGTGAAGCTGTTTATCCAGATGTAACCTCTGTATATGGATAGAGAGTCCATGCTCAGCCATATACCATGTATTTGCTTAGCTGTAAAGGCTCATTTCACAGTTACTTGTCTATATATGATTGTGGTTTTATTTATGAGGTTGTTGAAACTTGCTATAGTTAGACTATGCAGTCATCTTTTGTTGCTCCATCTTTATTTTGGTTAAGAGTTTGTTTTCCTGTCTTCCTCATTTTCTTCCGTCCTTTAAGATTTCTAATTCACTGACAGTGAAACATTTCAATTTTGCTTTTTCTCTCTACCTGAAAATAATTTTGTAATTGCTTGGGATATAACAAGTAGAGAGACTACACATCAGAAGTAATTAAACTTCAGAAGTTTCATGGTGTTCATGAACTGCAGAATTTCTGTTTACCAGTTAGGTTTTCAGCAGAGCCTCATGATTAAGTTGCAGAGGGGTGGAGAATCCAGGACCACTTAGAAGAGGGTAATAATGTATCTTCCTTCAGAGAAGATGCAAAGCATAATTAATTTGTCCTTGTACAGTGCTTTGTGGTCCTGGGATAGGAGAAGCTTTGTGTATAATGCTACTACTTGTAATCAGAGACAGAAACCGTTTAGATTAAGAGAGCTGTCCAGAAATTAGAAGTATGCATGTACATATTAAGAGCAAAACATCGTAGCAAATGCATATAAATACACAAAGATGAAATTTTGAGAAAGTGATAACAGAAGCAAAAGCAGCCAAAAGGCTTTTTAAAAAGGCATAGTAATGTCTGCCTGAAAGAGCAGTGATTTGTATAGCTTTACTGTGGTCCAGTCTAGTTGCAATTTTTCAAAAGTAACAGCTTACTTTTTACAGTCACATAACCTGAGGCTGTCTTTTTTACTTGACATTGCATTGACATTGGGGTCAAGTAAAACAACATTTCCTAATGGATGAGCTCTGTAAAGGATAAAGCCTGTTATTGAGTGTTACCCTTTTTGCTGAGTTGTTTCAGTGTCATTCTGTTTCACTTCCCTTGAAGTGAGGTTCTACGATCATTTGATGACATACTGCTCAAAATGAACCAATTTCTGTAGTTCGAGGTCCTTGCCCTTCAGCCATACCTGTCCAGGAGGCCTCAGTGTGAGTGGGATGGCCCTAGGGCTTGTTCACAGACTTGGTCATTGGTTTAGCATTTCAGCAGGCTCTGACTTGCCTCTGTTTGCTTTCCTCTCCACGTAGTAGAAGTAACAGAAGAGAAGATAAAGTTGGTTGTCTCGTTGAGCTACACCCACTCCTTGCATTTCTTTCGACAATGGGTAGTCTTGCTGATCTAAGATTATCAGCAGAAAGGCCAATACATTGATAGTACAAACTGTGCTTGTTCCCAGGAGAGGTCAGTCGTAGCAGGAAGAGCTGTACTGCAGAGGAAGCCCAGCCCCTTAAAGGCTTGTGCATGGGTCAGCAGTTGCTGCTATCTCCATGGGTGTCCTGCCTTCACCTGCCACTCTGTTCCCTGCTGCACCCCTTGTATTCTGGTTGCCACCACCTGACACCCTTCCTCTGTCGTTGAGGAGCTGGGGAAGGATGGAAATGGAAGGTCTCTTTCAGAGGCTGCGCCATTAGCCTTCAGTTTCTTCCTGAATGCATTGAGGGGAACCTGAACTACACAGGGGCAAATAAAACATGGAAAACTCTTTCTGAACCAAATGAAGCATTTTATGCTAATTATTTGATACTTTTCAGGTGGCTTTCTTCCTTTTAATGCACAACAGTACAATCTTGCTACTGCCCTCTTTGCTTTTCAGCTCGTTTAAAGCATTCCCTGTGGAGTCTAGTATAGCTTTTTATTTGTATGTTCTGCACTGTAATTCCATTGATAATTCAGCTAACATTAAAGGTTTCTCGAGGTAAGTGGAGCAGAAACACCTTCTCTGCTACAAGCTAATTGTGCTTCTTGCCCAGTTCCCACCCTGCCTTGCACAGCACACTCTGTTGAGCTCACTAAGGCCACACAAGCTGCAGTCAATTGACTTACGTCTCAGACTGCTCCTGCTGCCCTGTTGCCTTCACCTGGGATCTGATCCACCCGGGTCTGTGTCTCTGGCTTAAAAGCCCACCCTCTATCCATCAGCTAGTGCTGCTGCCTCCATGGCACAAATTCTTTATCTCCTTCCTTCCCATGAGAAGGGTATCCAAGCAGTATCCCACATTCCCTCCCTTTCTTAAACTGCTAAATAATGCTACTTGAGAACTTGTGTTTGCGTGGATTTTTCTTTTGCTAGCAAGTGTGAGAAATGTATTAATATTTAATCCAAACAATTTGGAAGAAGTTGAAGCTACAATTAGATAGCCATGGCCATCTGTTGTGAACAGCAGAACAAGAATTTACTTAATAACTTGGAAAGAGAAAAGGGACTGCCAATCACCTATAGATTATTCCTTAATAAAGCTTGCACAGTCTCTGCAGAGGGAGATCCAGGTGGTGAAGGAGACACTCCAGACCGTGCTGGTGCAACTCCAGTCAGCCAAGGAGGCAGGAGAAGAAAAGGCTGGAGACTTCCTCTGTGACAGCTGGTGTCCAGGAAAACAAGACTTGAAGGAATAATGAGCAGAAAGAGCTGGTAGGATGACATTAATTCACAAAGGGCTGCTTTTAGTAACTGAATACTGTTTTACTAAGCCTCAGGGATCTCTTCTCTCCCCTGCATAACTAATAACTAAATCAATTATGGAGAAACAGAGCCTGGAGGTCTATCATCAGAAGTATGCTACACAGCCTCACATGTTTTGGCACAGATTGGAAAACAGCTTTCAGAGCAGAGCAGCTCCTGTAAATGTGTAGATTACAAATTGATACATTTCAAGTGAGTCTGCAAAGTTGCCTTTAATGTCAGTGAAGTGTTCTCCTTGAAGACTCATAAACACTATCTGTCTTCCTCTATTCATGGATTTTTTTTTCTCTGATTTAAAAATGCAGCATTAAAGCTGGAACATCTAGTATTTCTTGGAAAATAGCTGTAAGAATAATAAGAACTTTTTTTTTCCTTTGGCTTTAGCAGCTTTCTTACACTGAATGTATTTTCACATTCCTGCCAATAATTAAATCAATAGGATGAAATTCAAGCTAACCCCGTTCTTTCAACTGAAATTTGGACCTCATTTACTCTGTGATATTAAGTACAGTGGAGGTAACTAACAGCAGTCCCTATAGCAGTAGTTTAACTGGATTTATTTAGGTATTATTATAAACTTGCTTAGTATTACAGGGGTTGTAAATCAAAAAAGAAATTCCTGTGTTGGTGATTTGTGTTCCTTATATTTAAATATTGTATGAACAATAAGTCATTTAAGCCTCCTTATAAAGATTACGCCCCTTACTTTGAACTTCCTTATAAACTTCAGAAGGAATGCAGATTTTTTTTGCAAGACACGTATATCTATATATATACACATACTTAATCATGTATTTTTATAGGAAGTAAAAGCAATGCTCAATTGAAGCCAACTGAATCATTGTTCAAAATAAGTTAATGCCTTCAAAAATGTATCTGTACTCTTACTGTGATACCAGTATCTCTCTGATGTCATAAAAAAAATTCAGTTTCTGCCGTTTGTTGCAGAGGAAGAATTAAAAAAAAAAAAAAAAAACAAAACCAACTGATCTTTTGCAATACAGTAGATGAAGAAAATGTCTTGCAACTCAGTACTGTACTTTTTTGATACAGTTTTTCTGACATTTTTAGAATTACTTTTCTCTGCTACTTCAATTACTCGTTTTACAGCCACATTGTAATTTTGCAGATTTTGAAGGTCATTGGACTACTTTCCCACTAAAATTGTCTTCATTTTCTTGTGTGTTTTAATACAAGTTGAAACTTCTACCTCAATTTTAAGTAGGAGGCAGGAAAAAAAGTGCCAGGCAGCTGAGACATACAACAGGATTATAACTCCCTCCAGAAGCAGGTTGTCAAACCAGGGCAGTGGAGCTCAGGTGGTTGCTGCAGTAATCACATGGTTGACTATTCTCATTGTGTAATATATGGGCCAGCATCTGTGTTGTGGTAAAGACTCTTGGAGCTTCACCCTGCATGGACTCTGCTACTTGGTTCCCAAGTGGAGATCTCCTGCTGCTCTCTGCGTGACAAGTTTCTCTCTCCAAGTCACCCACCTACCCGCAGTAGCTTTGGCACTCCCTGGAGCTCCCCAGAACAGATGAGCAAGGTGTTTGTCTGCAGCACAAGGCAGGAGACAGGTGGTGGGTGGCACCCTGACGTTCAGCCCACACACAGGAGCAGCTCCATGGGAAACCCTGCCTGCCAGAAAGCACTCATGGAAACCCATGTGAGCTCAGGTAAACAGGAAAGAGAGCACACTCTTAAAAACACATCTCTTAAAACTGTTTCTTTAAGACCTGTGGAAGCTTCTTGTGGGTTAATACCACAGAGGGCCCAGGTACTGAGTTTCCAGCAATAAGCATTTATATAGGACAGTGAGGACAGTCCCAGAGATGATGGCCAGTACACTAAGGTTTCATGGCACCCCTCTCTCACACACTCCTTTGAATACACTTTGAACACACTTTGTCCTTTGAATACTTAGTGTCTGCAATGTAGACAGCTGGCAGGTCTTAGAAGTGCCTTAGAGCCAGGAACAGGCACAGCTGAAGCATCAAGTGTGCCTCCTTGCAGCAGCAAGGGCTCAACAGCAGGGACAGGAACCAACCATCACAGGAGAACAGCACCCTCATTCTCACTAGCAAGGTTTCTTGAAGACACACTCCCATTCAATTAAAAAAAAACCTGTGTGGCTTTTGTGTTTCAAATCTTCAGAGCACCACTGCATTTTAATAAAAACTCAACTTAGGCAACCGCTCTAAGAAGACACTGAATTTCTAAGGAGAAGGGAAATTGAATCAGTCATCATTCATGTTTATTTGTATCTGTTAACATCTCTTTTATACATAATGTGGACTACTACTCTAATTTATTATTCCATTAACTTCACTGTTTGTTGTGGGAAGTTAGAGCCAGTAATCATCCCTTTTCTCAGACGTGTTTGATAATAAGCATACTAAAAAAAACCAGGTATACTATGCAATGTATCAATGGCCTTTTATCTGTGAATAGAAAACTTTCAAATAAAGAGAAGTATGTTTTTAACTATAACCCAATGTCTGTTTGCATTCTGTGCACTGTACAACATTATAGAAATTTCATCATGGGGAGTGGAGGAGAGAAAAGGAGAAAGAAACCATATGTGTGACTATTATTGTGCTGTTGACAGCAGTAATTCGTCTGCTTGGGGGAGTCTGTTATGCCTTTTGGAAGCAGTCTAAAGACGTAGTCAAGACCAGAGTTGGACAGCAAAATGTAGCTGCTGTCAGTATGAGAGGGAGTGAGAAGTGTCATGCAGTGAATTATACAGACGGGTAAAACCTGCGCTTGGGTTCCAGCTTGACTCAGTCTTCCTGTGCAACCAAACCCTGCCTGCCCTCCCTTAGTTCCTCACCTATGGATAAGGGTTGAAGGAAGGGAAGTATGACTGTGCATTGCCTACAGCAATATCTGGGATCAAAGTCACGCTCTTAAACACATGCATTGCCACGATGAGAGGTAGGAGAGTATGTGTGGTGTCCCAAGGGCCAGTTTTGTAGATACTTGCTAGAACTCTCACTTTCAGGTAGACTGCAAACAATGAACATCACCAGAAGGAAGTTTCTTTCCTGCCCAGGACATGTGCTGTCCCTATCCAAGAGCCCAGATCCAAAAGGCTTGAAGAGTACATAAACACACAAAGCCTTATTTGCCTGTCTTCTGCCACAGCAATGGAATAATAAAATAATTAACATTAAGACCTTAAGACCGAGCCCAGCCGTTCAGCCAGCACTGCCAAGCCAGTCCCTACTAAACCATGTCCTTAAGTGCCACATCTATACATCTATTAAATACCTTCAGCATTGGCAACACCACCACCTCCCTGGGCAGCCCGGTCCAGTGCTTGACAACCCTTTTAGTGAAGAACTTTTTCCTAATATCCAACGTTAACCTCCCCTGGCACAGCTTGACGCCATGTCCTCTCGTCCTGTCACTTGTTACCTGGGAGAAGCGACTGACCCCCACCTGGCTGCAGCCTCCTGTCAGGTGGTCGTAGAGAGCAATAAGGTCTCCCCTGAGCCTCCTTTTCTCCAGGCTAAACACCCCCAGCTCCCTCAGCTGCTTCTCAGCAGACTTGTGCTCCAGACCCTTCCCCATCTCCCTTGGTCTTTCAAAGTGCACAGAATGGACTGCTCGAGGAGAGCTGCAAGATGAGGAAAAGCAGCTCGCCTCAAGCAGTCCCTTTCATGTGCTCTGCAGGAGGAGTAGTCGATTGTGTTAAATATACACATCCCCATCCCCAGTGTACAAACATTCTCAAGAGACTAAAGACAAAAGCCAGGAAAGGATCCCAAAGGGTGTTCAGCTCCAGCCTAATATTTCTTTTCGCAATCAATTAGCTAATCCATTCTTCCTAAAGCATGACAGCTCAGGCTTTTGCTTTTGCTATCATTACTTGTTATATCAAGATAAGTGCCTGTTTTCTAGAGCACTGGAGAAGGCAGTTCAATAATGGGTCCCAGATAGGCAGAAGTGCTGGAGAGAGCTCCAGGGTGAGATTAGAATAATCCTCATGTATCCTCTTAGTTTGCTATCCTATTAAAAACGAGACTGGGACGAAGAGGGGTTTTTTTTAAAGTCTCAGAGATTAACATGCTACAAAGAAACTCTGAAATATTGGATATTTTTCTGCTCTGCTAAAGATGATAATACAAGTTTCTAGAGAAGCATTAAAAAATAGAAAGAAAAAAGGGCCTATGAATATTGGAGATTCTGCCTGAACCTGAAAAGCAGCCAAGCCAGCAGCCACAGTAAAGCATTTCTCTCAAATTTCTAATGAAGGCTTGACTATGAGGCCTGGGAAAAGAACAGCTGGGGTTGAGTGAGTAAGGAAATGTTGGAGGTTTGTACATGCGTGGCATTCAGTCACACTCTCCTTGTTTCTTTATCTAGAAGAATAAAGTCTTTGGGAAGGGGGTGTTGTCAAAGACATACAGTGTCAATACAACACTAGACTATTTGTTCTTACAATCACCTGCAAAGTTGAACAAATAGTTTGTAATAATAAGCAGCCATATAGGAATACTAAGTGGCAAGACAGAGAGAATATTAAACTAGTCAGTCACAGCTAGGAGACACATGATAGATCTCACTGGAGAAATGGAAAATTAAGAGACCTTTCTACAGTGACAATCCAATTTACAAGAAGAAAACTAGAAGAAAATTTATTACTTCACTGACAATGAGGCTTTGAAACACCAAAGGAAGGACTTCCATTTTCTTGTCAAGTAGGCTTAAAATTTTCTCTGTCAGCTCAATCCCAAAACCTAGAGTTTTGTGCCCACTCCCAAGTTTCCCTGTAGCAGCAGCCCCAGGGCAAGGCTCAGGAGCAGCAGCGGGGAGCCAGACACAGCTCTGCAGTAGAACTTCCTCAGGACTGTGCTGGGAGTCAGTCTTACAGGGACTGGGTTAGGGATACCAGGGCCAAACTCTTCTGCTCCTTGAGGGGTAGGAGGGATGATGGGAATGCATTCACCTCACTATTTCTATGTTTTTCTAGAAACTTAAAAAATTTCCTATTGTTTTTGCTTTAAAGTGTGTTTTCAGGAAGTTCTGTAGGCATCCTCCACGATCTGAAATTCAGAGATACCAGGATTGTTTTATTTGTCCTGGCTCAAACACAGTAAGGTCAAGCAATGAGACCTATTTGTTCTTAGCTATTGTCTGAGGAGTTTGGATCACAGTTTACTGCTTTCATTTCAGTAACACAGGTTCCTGGAGCCACAGCTCACTCATCAACTGGCCTATTTCCCTCACTTAGATGGGCAACAGTGGAGAGCAGGAACATGGCATTGCATCTGTAGACAGCACTGACAAGACTTCATGAGCACTGCCAATGCTGCTGTGCCCCCACTAAGTAAAAGCAAGCAAGGTTTCAGGAAAGGAGATACAAGAACCTCTTTGGAGATCAGAACAAACTAACTTCTGTTGAAAGGAAGACCAGCAAAGTTCAGCACAGGTAGCTTGCCAACTAAAGCCCAAAAGGTCACCCACTCATATCCTTTTTTATTTACGTGGAGAAAGATTTGCAGTGCCTACTGGTTATTTCATCCAGCAAAAATCTCCACCAGCAAAAAAAGAAAAAACAAAAAACCCGACATTTCTAGCAGGAAGAGTAATTGTCCATTGAGATTTTTTTCCCCAGAAATTGTGAATAAAGCCCTTCTGCATCCCAGATGTGATGCACTTGACTCAGAAAACACCACAATTCAAGCTTGTTCAGCCTGCATGATTCCTGTGACACTGAGGAATAATCACCTTACATATGTACATTTTCCTTGATGGCTTAAAAAAAAAAAGTCACAGAAAGAAGATTTTCTTTCATAAACTCTTGTTTAGCTCAGAGGTGGAGTTGGAGTACAGAACAGCTGGATGTCAGCAAGTTGGGAAAGCCCATTTACCTACTCTCTGATCTTGACCTTAGCTCAAAAGGGCAAGTGAAACCAAATGCTGGGGAAGGCCTTACTGTAAATCTTTCCTGCGAAGCAAAGACTGAGGCTGTTACAAAATGGTTCCCAGCCTGACTAGGGATAGGCCTAGGGTTATGAGCCAAATTCCTTCCCTCCCAGGTGCAAGCAGGTTGAATAGGCCAGGGCCATGTGTCGTAGTGCAGTACCAGGGAGGACAGGGCAATGCTGGCACCAGACTCAGAGCAGAGGCAGTGCCACAGCGCTTGGACAGCACTCCAACCTGAGGCACCACAGCCACTTGCAGCACTGCTCATCATCCTCTGCAAGAGAGGAAGACAAAGAAACCCAACCAGCACCAAGCCATCAGGCATTGCTTGTCTTGGCTCACAGTGCCGAGCAATGTTGTCCTGCTTGATTTTGTTAAATGAGAAAGAAAAGGTGAAAACAACACCCTGTCTCTCGCAGCCATACATAATTTGTCATTGCTAATTTTCTGTAATGAGCTGTAGCAAGGGAAGCCAGTCTCTCCTTTAACCCTGATGGGAAATGTTTCCTCTTTGTCTTCTCATCAAGTACCCTAAATTCCTTGAATGAATACATGCTATAGCTGTACTAAACATCCAGCTGTCCATGGAACTTCTCCTTAGTCTAGTGAACTGAAAGCAGCAACACAGAGCAGCTCTTCCAGCACTGTAATACTCCCTGGTTATGACATGGGAACAAGAAGGCATCACCAGCTTTATTTCCTTCTTTCTACTATGTGTGGGGTTTTTTATTATCATGAATTAGAAATGTAGTATTGGTTGGGTCTACTGTAGTGGGGAAAAAAAGAAGAAAGAAAAATCAAACAAAAAATAACCAACGATGTTGTGAGAAGTAAAGCATCTGGTTAATGTCTGCTAATCTGCAGCCTTAGTTCTTGGGCCTTTGGAATTTCTTCCCAGAAGATATATTGAGGTCAGCAGAACAGTCATTTAGGGATTTCTTTATTCACTTTCCTCATAAATTGGTAACAGAGCCTGCTTATCTTTTGCAAGAGATATTAGTAAGCTTCAAGTTTCACCTCAAACTGTTAATGGTCACTGGGTCATTTATAATGAAAGGTGTTATTCAGCTCTAGAAGTTGAATCAATAGAAGAAAGTAATCCCAATTCCTGTGTACAGACAGTCCTCTACAGAAACCTACACGAAGTGTCTGATGTCTCATAGTCAGGAGCTCCCAGGGCTTATCTTTCCCTCCAGTCAGTCCACCCCCGAGGTAAAGGCTCAGGCAAACACATGTGCTCCACATTCATTCCTCTAACACCTTTAACATATGGCTTAAGCATGTCCAAAATGGTGCACTGATTTGAAAGAAAGGAGTGAACTTCATACTGGAATTCAAGAATTTTTCCCCACTGCTGTTAGCCATCTTTTCCTTTCAGCTTTCCTCTTTGATCTCCCTGCACAGCATCCTGCCTCTGCCGTGGGCTGGCACATCAGCTCCGAGACACGGGTGGTTGTGGCAGTGCTCACCCCTGCACTCTGCACACGTGCAGAGGCAGCCCCTGCTCCTTGCACGCATCCTCCATCCGGGAGGATAAACACAGCCCACATGCTTTGCCCTCACTCCTTTGGGTCAAAGCCTGTGGAAAGCCTGATGCTCAGGGGAGGCAGGCATGCTTGGCAGTGGTTGAGGATCCCCAGAGCTCAGGTCAGAGAAAGCTGTTCTCAGCCAAATCTCACCCACATCTGCCTCTTGAGAGGTCAACATCAGCCAAGCACAGAGCAGAGCCATTTGTCTCTAACCCCACACCCAAAGCCTTTACTAATCCTCTCCCTATCACTGCAGAAGCACTGACAGACACCACCAGACAGGCAAGAAAGTTTAGTCCCGCTGGTTGAAGTAGGAGGCAAAAGGTACATTTTGGGCAGGCAGGGGCTTGCCCCATCAGCTTCCCCAGGTGAGTTAATCTCATCACAGAATCACAGGAAGAGCTACGGGACCCTGTTGGCACCACACACACCTCAGCTAGGAAGCTCAGGATCTCACAGGGTTATCAGCTGCAGTGGTACATTCACACAACTTCTTCCCCATCTTTGCAAGGGCAAAAGCAAACTCATCTACCTGGAGATACAACAAAAGCGCATTCAGGAGTCACGAATAGCCTGGATCTCCGTCTGACACGCCCAAAGCTGGGCTGTGCGAGCACGGGCTTTCAGCACCTCGCTCTACCAGTCTCAGCAGGAGTGAACACATCAGTCCTGGGTGGTTACTGTGGAGCTCAGTGGTTGTGAAAGACTTCAGAGAAACAGGAGAGATGAACCTCCCATGCCTGATAGGAGACTCCAAACTGTCCCAGTTAGCAGTGCTGCCCAGTGAGGAAGGTAGATGAAAGGGCAGAAGTCTCAGTCCCTCAGGTCTTTTAAACACATCAGTGATTTTGAGAATGTAAACCTGAGTAATTTTATCAATGCCCTTATAATAAAAGCATTGCATGCTATCAAGGCTATCCAAGGTGAGCTTTCTAGTCATTCTTGCTTCTCTAGCTAGGATGAAACTCACATGCCTCTCTGGTTTTGGTGAGCCCAACACTCACCAGTCAACAGGGAGGTCTCTGGGCCAGTCTGTGGAAACCCCTTAGGCAAGGATGCACTGTGCATCTGGCACAGGATGTTCAGACCCTTTTTTTTTTCATGTCTGTGTCTCTGGCTTTGGACACCAGCTTAATTTTGAAAGCACCTACAGTCCTTCAATGAGGCTTAGGGTAATTGAAAAGGCGTCATGGTCCTCTGCAGTTAGGCAGGGCTTTGTGTAACCCTAGATTGATGTAGAGGAAATAAAGCTTGTGAGGCATCCTCTATGAAGCACGTGGCATAGGAAAAGGCAGACTTTGTGTGACTACACAGACTGCAAAAGCCAGCACCCACTAGAAGTCAAGTCTTTCCTTATGACTTGGCGACAAGCTTTCAACCATATTCTCTTGTAAATCTCGGTGTGTCACTGAATGCATCTTAATTCTCATCCAGATTGAACAAATTGACCCAGCAACACCCAGCCACTGGCCAAGAAGTTACATCAAGACTCACCAAGAGGTGGAACAACTTCTCCCATGCAATTTGGGAGTAAAAGAAGGACTTGACAACTTTTACTACTCCTCACATGGAGGAACAATGTTGCTCTACATCTATGAGTTTCAGCAGGCATCACTCACATGGATGAGTCCAGCAAGCAGCTTCCCTCTCCCCAGCCTCAACTACTCCCTGAGGGCCTGATACTGATTTTCAGCTGCTCTTTCCACCTTCCAATGACCTCTGAAGACCTGGCCTCCTTCTTCAGGTTTCCCCTTGCAGATACGTACCTTCTCTAGCAGAGGACACAGTATAAGAATTTATATGAACAGCTGTCTACAGGAGAGCTTTTCCTGCACTTTAATATAAGCATTCCCACCCCACTGTCTCCTAGGCTAAACACTGAGTCTTGGACCAAACCCCACCTGCCCTTCAAGGTGTCATATGCAATCTGACAACTTTAAAACATAATTGGCAATTGAACCTACAGGGGGAGGGGACTAGAAGATCTCCAGAGGTCATTTCCAACCCCAACCATTCTATTATGTGAGGGGCAAAAGAAAAAAGGCTCAGAAAGCAAACTGCAGTCCTTTGTTGAGTCTCAGATCTGCCAAGTGTTCCCCGCCACTTCTAATCACAAGTCAAAGTAATCCTTTAACAGGTTTTGCTGGAGGGAGCATTAAAGTGTGCAGGATCATGTGGAGTTCTCCAAGGAGAGAAAATGCAGGCAGGAGGCATACCACTGACACAGCTCCAACATTCTGCTCTTGAGAGACCTGAGATTAGACAGATACTGACACAGGATTCTTGTAATGGCAAGCAGTAAGTGCATTTCATTTCTGAATTGCATCTTTACAAGCAGCACTGACCCAAACATAAGATTTAAGCCCAAGCAACAATTTACAATTTACTTTTGGAATAACAGCTGGGCTGCTTAAGGAAAGTTTGACCTAAGGTGACGACAAAATAAAGAGTTCTAGTGTCTGCAACCACATCCCTACAGCATCTGAACTCTGCTTGGGCTCCTTATGTATCTTTCCCCTTTGAAACTGGTCATAAGATGGCCCTCTCTTAGTTCATCTCTTTTGTACTCATAAAATATAAGGAATGATGACATTTGACACAGAAACTCTGTACCGGAAGGTAGGCATTGCAGCAGTAAAAGCCTGGCTCCTTCAGCTCAGGGACAGATGTGAACCTTTTAGAGGGCAATAGAAATTTGTTCTTCTTGCAATAAACAGAAAACACATTCAGGTCAGACACTGCAGAATTTCTAGGCTACCCACACGTATGACACTTTTCATCCAGTGAGGCAGGATATGTGATCTAGGTCCCTTCAAAGGTCACAATTCAGCATAGCTTATTTCATGCATCCCTTTAAGAAAGGGATTGTAGGACCTCAGAACCCATCATGCATTTCAAAGTAGTAGCAATGACATAATTGGATTCACTAAGAAAAATACTACCTTAGATTTATTTTTTATTTCACCTTTCATCCAAAAAATGTTGTGAACTTCTTGCCCCCAGCTAAAACCTTGTCCCAGGTTCACTGGCAGACAAGACAAAAACCTGTGTCCAAGTGTGGAGATAATCCAAAGAAACACCATTTGCCTGCTCTGCATACGGATCTCCTGCTCAAAGGGTTTCCTTTACCTTCTGCTTGTTTCTGCTCTGCACCCCACGTTGGAGGCACCTCTCTCACTCCCTGCTTATCCTCTCTCCTAATTGATAAAATGAGTGTCAGGCACTTGCCAAGAAGCAGCCCACTCTAAGGTAGCAGAGAAACCCTCCATGCCACGCACTCAGGGGCAGGAGTAAGCAGTTTGCCATTGCCACCACCGTCTCTCATCAACTTCATACCAAGAGGCGAGGGAGGGATTGTCTCTCTGATGATTCACCAAAACCAAGAGAAGCGCATGCAGAGATCAGCAAACCTCAGTTCACAGACAGATGTACCACATTGCATGCAGCAGTCAGGGCAGAGATTGTCTAGACAAGGGCAAGAAAATCAGGACTGGCTGGCAGACTGCAATTCCCTCTCTGGAGGGCACAATACCCCCAGTTAATCCAGGGTCACTTCCCCCTTCCTTACCTCTCAGCCCTTTGATACTACTAATTCCTATCTGCACATAGAAGACCCTGTTTTCATCATGACAGGAGCTAATTAACTGATTCTGACACAGTAATTAGCTGGTAAAAGTAGGTTTACATTTTCTTACTTAAATTAAATTCTGTAGTTCTTATGCCAGGAAAGCTTCTGACAGTGGTCTTGCTGCACTGCACTGCTCCATGATGCCAAAGAGCTGCTGGGCACAAAGCAACAGGATGCTCTGCATCAGGAGATGCAAAGGGACACAGTAGGACCAGGGGAAAGTCCACATCTGCCTCAGAAATCACTCCACCAGTGAATCTCCAACATCCTGTTGAAGTTGTACTTTACCACATCAGACATGTTTTGTATGAAAGCTCTGGCACATCCATATCCGTGTCAGATTATGCTTAGCCAGTTTTAAAGTAGCTCTGTGATTCTGTGAGCCTGTTTTGACTGTAGCCATGTCACAGCTGGTGGTACCAAACACTGCAGACAGGGAGTAACAGCTCTGTTGAGCCCTGCTGAACCAGGGGACAGGATGCGCATCCCCAGGAGTGCTGGCAAAGCAGCATTTCACGTGCCGTTTTGAACCACAGATACCAGCTTACCCTGTGACTGAGTTTTAAATCTCAAGTGCTCTACACAATATGATATTTCTCCTTGCCTTCTCCCCGTTCTCCACCCTCAGGGCTATATTGCCCTCCTCTCTGTTTCCAGCTTGGAGACTTCTAATGAAGCTTTAGTACCTCTTTTAACTCTCTGGTGAGCAGTAGATAGATAATATTGAGGAGCAAGCGTTATCTTCTGCCCAGAGCAGACGCACTATGTGACTAAGACAGAGGGAATGTTTTATTTTGGGAAGGTACTTCTAAACTTTGTCAGAATAAGGAATACTATATCTCAGAGCAAGCCAGTACCCAAAGACTGCTATCCCTCTCTAACACCCATCAGTCCACACAGTCTGAATGAGGTCCAGCCATGGTTGCGTTAAGCAAGTCAGGGCTGCCTGTCTGCACCCCTGTGGTGGATGTATGACACATGAGCCAGTCTAGGTGCATCTGTCTCTTCCCTCCTCCCACACCTGTCATTAGAGGTATTGAATCCCAGTGCCACCAAAATTAATAGCATTAATAGTTTACCATCACTACTGTCTGGTAAAAAGGCTGGCCATTCTCTGGATCAGCTCCTGGCTTTTGGCCTGAAAAAGTCTGGGCAGGGTACTGTGAGCCCATCCATGTTTACAGAGGAACACATGAAGCCTGCTGAGAGAAACCCTGTTACAGGCCACTATGAAGATGCCACCATCTCATAGCAGATGGCAGCATCACATGCTGAAGCATTTTTTAAAGTTCTTTATGTGCCAGGAAGCAGTCACATCAGGTTAGCAGTTCACAAGCACACTGAAGTTCAGAAATTCATTTACTGCTGTTTTAACACTTCCCAAATGGCACTTGTGAGCCCTGCTAGCCTTCCATTACTGCATTGCTATTTCCCTGCCCCCAGCATATGGAAGATGCATTTTATGTGGTTTTTCCCCCAGTGCGGATTCCTACAAACACATGATTGTTCAGAAAGACTCTGCAGAGTTACTCCATGGCACAACTATCTGCCGTATCTGGTTTTGTACATATTTAAAGAAAACACTTTGAATAGATCCAAGGTCTAACAAGTTATGGTTGCAGAACCCACAGAAATGTGACCTTCACTAGGTTGTTGCAGACAATATTAGTAACGCAAACTCTAACACAAAACATAGTCCAGTCAAATACTGAGCTAGTGTTATCAGCTGATGTTATCCCATTACTGTTGCCTGTTAAGCTTGAGGTGTTCAATACTAGATGTGTTAGATGTTCTCTTCACAAGCCCCTCCAGCATCCTCAGTTTCAGGAAGCATGGAGAATGCTCAACAGCTTAGTAAAGGGTCACTTACTTTATCCCATGCCCTGATACCTTGATGTTAATGATTTTCAAATCACTCCTTTGAGTACAGGTTGCAGGTGGATATTCAAGTAGTCACACTCCTCAACAGCCTCTTTAGAGAATATTACTCTTTGATGAGCATATGAAAGTGTTACCTCAGTCCCAGCAGAGACATTAGCAAGTTAAAAAAAACCCCCTCAAATAAATGGTTACTGTCAGGGATATCCAAGCAATTACCAAAGCCAAGAGGGAGAGCTCAGATTCAAAGAGTGAAATGCCAGTGAGCAGGCTGAGCTGAGCCATCCCCTGTGGGGTCTGAGATCCTGATACTGCAGTATTAAGACAGAGAATGAGGAATGATAGAAGTCAAACAGATGAAACTAGGGTGAGCTTAATCCTAAAGGTGAGCAATGCAAACTGTGATCTGTGATTTTAAGATTGCTTGCATCTGTGTGACCAACACCACAGCAAGAAAAAAAGAACACAGAAGTAAATTCCTGGATTATATTTAAATAAATCCCTGATTATGCTGTGCCTTAAGGTAAGTTCAAACGGTGTTAAAGTTTTCCTGCCTCCTAAATGTACAGTTGAGGCTACACTCCCAAAAAGGCAACTTATCACTGCCAACCAGCACCCTGACTGCAGGAAGGCAGCAGCACCTCACTAGAAAGGTCTACCTGGGGTTAAAAAAAAGCCACAAGACATGCACTTGCACATCAGAAAGCACTACCTGATATTCTGTGCTTCTCTAGCCCAACATGACCAGGTCCCATGGGCTACAAATTCATGGATTAGTATAATCCATACAAATGTAATTACAAATCTCTGTGGCTCTTAGCAAGCTCTGCATACTGGCCATGTGCAGAACTATGAGTGCTTCGCTAATCTCATTTTCTGGTTTTCTTTTCTCCCCAAAAGCACATCAGCAAGTCTTCCTTTTTCCAGACTGAAGTTTGATGCTTTTGATCTCTCAGGATTGAAGACTCTGTGTTGCCCATCACAAAAGCTTGTTTTTCTTATCTCTCTTCCTCCACATCACTTTTCATCTGTATGGCCACAAGAAAACATTCAAGACAAACATCAGGCCATGAAATCTGTAACATCAGTCAGGTTCTACCTGCAGGCCTGTCCCACACTTAGCCCAGACACTGAGCTCCTCTCAGGCTAAGTGCCATGTGTGGACATACCTGGCAAGACCTGAACATTGGGCCTGCTGCTGTAACCCAGGTGTTTGTAGCTGGCCCATGCCAGCAGGCTGCCCAGGACAGAAGGACCATCTCTTTGCCCTGCTCTCTCATCTCAAATGGCTTGTGCAGGGGCTGGCTCAAGGCACTGCCAATATCAGAGCACAAGCACAGAAGAATGAGAATTGCCCTCCTCTTCTACAGCCAGGGAGGAAAGGGGCAGCTTTTCAAGAAGGAAGGGATCTCCCTGGAAGGCACCATGATCTGAAACCTTCCAGTGGCCAGTCCAAGACCTGGACAAGCCTGTTCTACACCTGCCTCTGACCTTACATGTATCTATTTTAGGTAATTAAAACTTAGGCAGGGTTTTAGGTAGGGTTTTCAGATGCCACCACTAACCCAGGATCTTTCTTGTCAGACCTGTGATCTGCCCCAGAACACTCATGGGACTCCACTACCCTTGTATTTTCTCCACCAAATCTGCTTCCAATTCCTCCACTTGAGGCCTGGCCTTATATCTGGGTATTCCCAGTGCTGGAGAGGAAGATCACTGTGGTCTGTGATGCTACTGCAGGAGGGAGAGCACTGATTAAATTGGCAGCTCACCCTAGCTCCGGTGCCTGGTTTCCCTGGGAAGGCAGGGGAGGAAGGAAAGCTCCAAGGCCAGTTCAGCATCTCTCTTCCCCACCAGCTCTGCAGGAAGCCTATGGAGGCCACGCAGGTAACAAGCTATCAAGTGCCAGTTCAGCCCAGAGGCTGCTTCAGGAACAGGCAATTAAAAAGCAGCCGTCAGGGCAGCCTGTCACCCGTATCACTCTCCCAGTTGTCGCATGGCGGTGTAAACGCTGGCAAAGGATGCCCTTTCTGACAGCCCCAGGTCTCAGCACTCCACAGTGGATGGGGAGCCAGAGCAGCTCCTCCTCACACAGCCAACACACTCCATCCCCACACTGCAGGGACACCTTTGAGGGGCACAGGCAGAGCTCGCTTTCTCTGACCTATTACATTAATGGCCCCTGTGATGGAGACAGACAAGAATGATGCCAGTTAATAGCAGTTATAATGAGGGAGAGAAACAATCCTTTTTCCAGTTGAAGTCGATAACAAGGCCCCCATGGGTACCTATGGGAAGCAGATTAGGACTGTTACAGGAAATTAAGACGCACGCAGAAGAGTGTCGAAGGAACCCTGGAGAGGAGTTTCAAAATTCTTGTAGCCTGATGAGAAATGATTCACTTATTTTCCCAGGTGGATTTTAGAAGAGGCACAGTTGCACATATGGAAGAAATGCCATGCATTCACTGGTAATAGGGGAACCACAAATGTTACTCACTTATCTGTAAAGCTCTTCCCATACTCCAGTAGATGTAAATGCAGGTATCATTGCCACCTTCTCCTCCAGCTAATGCAGGCCTCACTTCTAGTGCACTTCATCTGAAAAAACAGGTAGGAGCCAGGAACAACTGGCTTTATTACCTACCAGGGTATCTGATGCAGAATGTTCCTTTAGCACAGACTCACAGCTCAGATGTGGGGGAGCAGCCCTGGCATCTGAACCAGAGCTGCAGCCCTGCTGTATAGATGCCAGTAGCCCTAAAACCTCAGCTCAGAACAGGCCTCAGCTTTTTCTAACAGCTGACATTTTCTGCAGGCAGAAAGGTCTTAACTGCAACAAACCATGTCATGGCTGTCCTGTGCAGGGCCAAGAGTTGGATTTGTGGGTCCCTTCCAATTCAGGACATTTTATGTTTCTATGATGTGCTCCCAAGCTGGTAAGAGTTTATCCTTTCCCACTCCCTACTAGCCTCTGCAGTCTGGAGTCAGGGCTTCACCTCTCACATGATGAATCATATCTCCAGCTAGTCTCAGTGCCCATTAAAGCAAATTCAGTGCCAGCCTGACTCGTCCTCTGCTTTCAGCCCACACAGCAGCAGAGACAACATTCCCTGCTTGGGGCCAATCCTCTCCCAGCCCATGTGCTCAGGGTCTGCTCACCCTCCCCTCACGTGCAAGTGGCCTCTGGTGTGCCAATTAGCATCAGTTCTGATTTTGGTTCCCGTTGTGAACATGTGCATTTGGGACAGAAAGCAAACAGCCTGCCTGACCTCACCAAGCAGCCATGTCCCAAACAGCTGATGCTGCACTATCAGCAAGGAGCACACCTGAGTACTGGCTCATTAGATATCTGTCCTCTGGCCATTCAGAGCAAATCAAACAGAAAATTCTCATGGTCTCTGAAGAGCTGCTCCTTTCCAAGTTCAAGGCTCATCTCCATTCTCTGTCTTCCAACACCTGAAAAATACTTGCTTTCTCCAGGTAGCTAAGTTAGGACTACTGTATGGCTCAGTCTAAGCAAAAAAAAAAATGTAGTTTTTCTCATGATGATGAGCTTAACACTTCTGCCTGACAGCAGAGTGAAGCAGGTAGCTTTTACAGACCCGGGAGCACCAGTGTGCACGATACTCTGGGCTGATACACCTCCCAAACTGTGCATGGGCAACAAGAGAAACCCACAGATCAAACCTCACTCAGATAATGGTATTTCAAGTGAAAAAGCAGGACTGTCTTTGTCCTCCATGGCAGCTCCTTACTGCCTACATCCCTAGCTGCCAAATGTAACAGCATAACCAGGGCACTGGAGTAAAGGCTCTGCCTATCTTTTAGTTGTGGGACTCCACAGATAGAGTAGAAAAAACACTGCTCCCCTATCAAACAGCAGTAAAACCCTGTGATTAGACTTGTCTTAGCTACTTCTAACTAGCATTTGAGATTCTATTCCAATAGGAATACAATAGCTGTATTCCTCCTGTATTGTCTCCTTCTGTTTGTCTTACAGGAGTCAAAGAGGCTCTACTGGTTTTCCAAGGAGAGGAGTGCTCAGGCTTCTCAGGTTTCTAAGGAAGCTGCAGGTGCTATGACCCGTGAAGATGAGGATACTGCAGGTCAGGTGCTCACATACATACTTGAGTCAAGTTTATTCCATTTAGCAACAGCTTGGATCAAGGCTCAGGAGGTCAACCGTGAAGGCTTGAACTGACTGCAGAGCAGGAAAAGGCTTGGCAGTCCCTGGAAGAGCCATCCCCCAGAAGGGCTGGGAACAAGCAGAGTCAAGTGGAGTGCAATGTCCTGTTTCTGACCATCCAGTGCTACACTGAAAACATCTTCATTTTTAAGAACTACTTCATATAAGATACTCAATGAATTAGTGATGACAAAATGCTGCAAGTGCTTTCAACCTTTTAATCTGACTTTGAGTCCTTTCAGTTTGATTTCTCAGATATTGCACTTGCTTGAGGCACCTGGAGAAGAACTTCAATTGCAGACTTTTGCTCCATCTCAAGAGTCATCTCCTACATTTTCTCTTTTATTGTAGTTACAGTGAAAAGGGATCCTTCAGAGCTCTTTTTGAAATGCTGACATCAGAGCCCATTTAAGATTAGCAAAGTGCATGCTTGCTATACAGCTTTAAGGACTCCAGCAAGCTTCTCCCTTACTTAGCTGCTATATTCAGCTCTCAAACACTGCATAGTCTGTCTTACCCTGCAGACATCAGGGGCAGATAGAGCAGGGAGAACAGGAAGGATTCAGGAGATGCTCAATTCTTTACCACACAGAACTGCAGTAGGTTTAAAGTGAGAATTCTCATCTGTCCCAAACACACTGAAAATGCAGCTGGTGAGGAAAAAAAATAGAACATTTGTAGCGCATACAGGTCAGAAGCTATAGGGCCTTTTTCCCCCTTCCTTCATTGGCTCAGTCACAGAGCATCTGCAACAAATTAGTGTCCCTTGGTGCGTTGCAGCCCCCTTGGCTGCACACAGACCGTGTGCTCAGCATCTGCTGCCTTTCCTCACAAGTTTCTGGTGTACTTTCCACCAGTTGTCCCAGCACCTATGACTGCAGGCTTTCAAAGTCTTTTACAACTGGGTACAAGATGGATCTTCAAACCCAAAGTTGACACAAGACCTTTGTGTTACATTCCATACACTGTCCAGATGAGAAATTGAACTTGGCTCTTCCTACAAGGAAAGCTAGGTACAGAACTTCAAAGGACACACGTCTTCAAAAGCCACAGCATTACATCTTCCTAAGGAGATAGGATGGTTAAGTCCCTCGTGTGGACTGCTATTATTTTGAACTTTTACGCTTTGATACTTTTCTCTACCATTTTGAGCCCAAAGTAGCATGTAAACAATTTCGTTGTACTGTATGTTTTTACTACCATAGTGCAGCAGCTATAAGTAATGAAGGAACAATGGTTTTGAAATTGCACACCAGAAATCCACCAAGAGCAGTGTTGTGTAAAGATTTTTTTTCTCTTAAAAGAATTCGTAGCTTAAAGCATCAATTTCAGAAAGGGTGTCAAATTTTGAAGATTCTTTCACATGCAAGGTGCAAAGCTCAGAGGAACATGATGTAAACAGGAAGAGGATGCAAGATCTATAAACACAGAACTGCCAGAGATTGACGTGAGCTACAGCAAGTCAGCCACTTTTCATCCCTTGAATTCCTACTTTTCAAAGTTTCCTGCTGCAGAAAGGCCCTCCCTCCTTTGTTAGTACCTCCTGTTCGGTTTCCTTTGCCACCAGCTCAGGGGAACACCCAAGCACACCCTGCATACATGCTTCAATTAGGAATTAACTCATCCAGCACTGTGTGCCAGAGGGATGAGATTTCCCTTTTTCAGGAGGGGAGACAGTGTTCTGCACATCCATGTGCCATCATCACTGGGAGGTGGCTGCAGAGCCCTGCAGGCAGGAAGGTAGCTAGTGAAGGACGGGGGAAGAGGAGCAGAAAACTAAAACCAGAGAGCTCACTTGCCAAAAGGCTGTAGTGGCAGCCCTCTGGGAGACCAGGCTATGAGCCCAAACCCACAGGCAGGAAGAGCTGCCTCCAAAACCTGACCTCCCACCAAACCAGCTGGTGCTCTCAGAAATTACACCAGCTCACCTCGATAACTCACCTGCTGGGATCCCCTGGTGGCAGTCCCATTCTCAGCTGGGTGTGAGCCCAGAGCTCAGCACGCCACCCACTGACTGCTGAGGCAGGACATGCCCTTCCCTCTGCTTCTGTCCAGAGGTTCAGTTTTCACCAATAGGAATTGCTGCTCTGGAGCATCACAATTTGCTCAGGGTTGTGGTTACAGGACCCCAGTAGAATTTATGTTTTTTTCATTTACTTAAGCCTGAAATAAATGAACAATCCTGGACAGGAAATTCCAAACATTAAGCAAAGGGTCTGGGATATTTCTCATGGGTTTTCCTCTACTGTATATAGAGAATTTCCTCTATTATATAGAGAGAATTATACTGCTCCTTTAGCACTTGAAGAGTCTCAGCTCCCACAGTTAAAAACCTCTCTGCTATCTAAATGCTTCCTCCACACACTTGCCATTCCTGGCTATTTCTCCAGCACAACTTTGCATAACTTGGGGTTTCCTTCTCACCCAGTACTTCATAGTAGGAAAAGGTAGAAAACTCTGCTAGATAAGGAGGAGAGAGGCTTCATCCTCCTTTGACAGAACCAGCAGGCCAAGAGGTGACCCAGTGCAGATGTTTGTGCTCTTATGACTGCAGAGAAGTTCATGGTGAGCAAGAATAAACACACAGCCAAGACTAAAAGGTACCTCACCAGTAGCACTGCCATTTACAAGGTGTGTGCATGTGACAATTTGTACAGATAGACAGCAGATAGCATTTTGAATTTCGTTGGTAATACAGATAAGAATTGGCCTCACTTTAAAGATTCATCTACCATCTAATGCTTCATCTTGGTTCAGCAAAGGCTACAACTTCTTTTTTTAATGACATGTGTTGTGTTCCATAACCATCTTTTCTGGGCACTAGGAGTTGCTATCTGGGAGAAAGCTAGCAAGGCTAAGCTCCAAGTGAGGAGGAAAACTAAGCCCAGCAACTAACCCACCATTTCCTTGGAGTAATACTGTAAGCAGAGCTTTCTATTAAGGAGGATCCCCAGCAGCTAAGCACTGCGGCGCAGGATTTGCTTGCAGGTTTATTGGATGCCAATGCCTGCTGGAACCAAGCTGTACACACAGACTTCTCCAGGACTGTTCCCTACCTGACTGGAGCGATTCAGCAGGGCCAGATCACACCCTGCCCAGCCTGCGCTGCAGCCAGCTCCCCCCAGGAAGTGCAGGAGCATCAAGCAGCACAACAGCACGTTGAGAAGCTGTAGAGGTGTCTGGGACCATGGCAAGGACACGTTCCAAGTGCCAAGTCATCCTGCTCCTCCCTGTTACTCATTGCCCTTCCGTAGACATTCTGCTTTGCTGGTACTTGCTGCTCTCACCCAGCAACGAGAGCCAAGATCTTTTCATCTTTGAGGGAGCGGATAGATTTCCCTTCCCCACTGAAAAGAGTACCTAGGTGCAGGCTCCTATAAATTGCTTTGATGAACTTGGGTGGGGGAATTGGCATTGACAGAATAAGAGCCATCAGCCAAAACAAAGTTCAGCTCAGATCGAGGCTGAGCCGCCTTTCAAGCCTGACTAACCACAAATAGGAACGACAGAGCCTTCCCTTCCTGTGCACCTTCTGCCTCCCCCTGGGTCGTGCAAGAGCAGAGGGTGGATGTAAATGAGTGGCCATCTTGGACTAGTTCTGTGCTTGAACAGGAGCCAGAAAATACTGGAAACAGATGATTTTAGGGGGATTTTCTTTTTCCCTGGAAGTTTCCCATCTGCCCAGAGACACTCCTTACCTGAAATACTGTCAAAACTAACAGAAGATTGCCATTAGAGCTGTGCACGAAGTATTTTTCCTACCCTATTAAAAGAAACCTTCCTTTCCTACCACCACTGAGGAAATCATGCTTTGTTAGTCTTAGGCAAGGAAAGGAAAGCAAAACAAAGTAACAAAATGACCCAACAATTAAGAAACCACCTGCATTTCCCACCACAGCTAGTAGACAAGCAATTATACAGAATCACAGAATACGCAGTTGGAAAAAACCCACAAGGATCACTCAGTCCAACTCCTGGCCCTGCACAGCACCATCCCCAAGAGTCACACCTTCCTTGGAGGATCAGGTTCAAATTCCTGATGTCCCCAAATCAGAGAAGCTCTAGCCTTGCTCTTTCTATATCCCTAATCTCATGGGTCCCTAGGCTGCTGACCCCTCACTAATGATATTTTCAGGAGTTTTGGACAACATGAAATTCTCTGCAGGATGGAAAGCTGCCTGGAGCCTGACCTGTGCTAGGGAGCTGGGATAGGGAAGTTCACAGAGTACTTCTTGCAAGTAAGTCAGAGCCATGGAAACTGCCAAAACAAAAATCAAAGAGCCTTCTATGGTGTTGACAGACAACTCCAGATTGTTATCCAGGACATGTTTTACGAGCAAAATGTAAGAGATCACCAAACATATGCAAAATACCTTGCATCTCCTGAGGAAATAACTTACCAAAGACAGGTAAGAAAAGTGCCCCAGCCTGTTATTCCCACTGTATTTCAGTCCAAATGTATTCATCTTGCTTACGAAACTTGAGAGGGAGTTTCACACCATACAAATTCAGGGATTCTTCCAGCTCATGCCTGGCTTTGTAAGTGTGGATAGATGAACTACACAGGCAGGACAAAACCAGTTTGTCAGCTTTGCATAGGGAAATGGTTGTACTGATAGGCAGAAGCTTTTGAACCAGCAAAGGCAGCCACCCAAGTTGTACAGCTGCTATTATAGCCAAGGTGTTTGGGAAAGATTTCCAAAATTGCTGACCTAGAAGAGTTCTGGAAACTGTTTGTCATACTGCTTTGTAATTGTACAGGAAGTCTGATAAGGCAGAACTTTATTTTCCTGGGTGCTTTCTCCATCCCCCTTCCTTACTCACATGAGGGGAATGTCAGGAATATCCTGGTGCAAGGAATTCTCTACATGGTCCCTTAGAGCACGCAACTAATTGCCACTTTTTCCTTAGACCTTCATCTTATATCTTGAGGAACAACATTAAAGAGAACAGTGCATATTTCAAAGCATAGAATGCTCCAGTACAAACAGGTTAATAACTCTGGGCAGAGAAAAATATCTTAATGTTATGGGTAGCCAGATCCCAAGAACAGATTTAAGTCCTTAGTTCAAAAAAGGGAAGAAATTTAAAAATAATAATTAAAAAATAATCTATCCTCACTGTCTTTAGCCAAGCTGTGAAACATAAAGGCTTTTAACACAGGAGTTGTCACACAGGCAGTTTTAAGTGGCAACAGATTTGACCTACAGATCAGAAAAAATAGATTCTTTTTCCCTGATCTAGGTAGAATCAAATTAGTGCCAACATACCACAGCAAGAACTCAAGCTACAGACTATCCTTTCCATCACAAAACTGAAATAAACTTGCACATGCTGACAACGTAAGGTTCTTTTATACAATTTCCACAGATCCAACTAAGAAGCCATCAGAAATTAAACAAAGTATTGGTTCATCCATATGCCTGTTAATGAATATATAAATCAAATTGGCTCAAATATCTATTATCTCTACCTTAAAATAATTAAAAAGTAGCATTCATGATTTTTGAGGGAGCATGTCTAGCCACAAACCTTATTTTTGACTGGCAATGCTAACGTGACTTTAGAAAAGTTAAAGGCAGTTCTCCATAAAACGAGAATAACTCTTGATAAAATCTGCAAAATCCTAATTTGCATATGCCCAGTAGAGAAAAAAAATTGCAAATGGGCAAGTTAAGGTTTGTTTTTTTCTGACATCTTGAAACAGGTTGAAAAGACAAATTGTATTTTTACTATTTGTTCACAGGGCCATTTACTAGAGTTTATTAAAATTGTGAGCGCTCACAATGTTACGACTGAGCCTTGACTTCTTTCACTCTGCCAGTTCATGCTACATGGAAAGTCTCTGTTCACATTCCAAACTGTGCAGGGAAAAAAAAAAAAAAAAAAAAAAGGAAAAATCAAGAAAATCTATGAGTTCAACAAAGGAAAAAAAATAATGGAGTCATGGACCCATGGGCTTATGGTGAAAGTTTCCAGAGGTTCCAAAACTTGACAAATTCAATTACATTAACATCACAGACACTCAACTTTTCTGAAAAACTAGTGTCTTAAACTGAATACCTAGAAGATAATCTGGTATTTAAAACCAAATTCAGGTACCCCTCTGATCAACCTTCCTGTTCACCATTTGCACGGCTGTGGCAGTTTGAAGCCAGAAATTTTGCTATGCAGCCCCTCACAGCTCAGGCTTCATCTTCAAATGCTGACCTGTTGCCCCTTATCACTGCTGGAAGCCAGGAGAGCCCTCCCTGCCCACCCCAGCCTGCCACACCTGTAGTACACATCTCCTTCACAAGCCAACCAGTAACAACAGCCTCTTGAGTGGTTTTTAAGATGGACCAATCTTTTTTTCTCCTTACTCCCTCTCTCTGGGTAGGCCAGTTCTTTCGTTCAAGGCTCGTAGAGCACGGTCTGGTTAAAGGCTGCAGCAGATGGCGAAGACACGTTGTGGAAACAACAGCAGAGACAGTGGGACACACAGGAGAGCAAAACAAAGGAGACAGCAGCAGCAGCAGCAATACTGAATTGGGGCATCATTTCCCATTGTAGAAGACAAGACATTGTTATCTCAAGGGGTTGTTTGAAACCCCGCTGGGTCCTTCCAACTATCACCCTGCAGTTTTGGCTATGGAGCGGTTCCATTTCCTGTTCTTTAGCATGGCTACTTTGGCTTTGAGGAGAAGGCGGCACTTTATTGCCCATGTAGTTCTTTACACAGTGAAATGAGCAATCTCACACAGAATGAAGAACCTAAAAAATAAGTGTTCTTAAAACCAGAAAAAAAAAAAGCCTCAAAGCAAAATTGTCTACCTAAAGACAACAGGGTGAAAATCAGGGGCAGAGCAGGAATGAGAAGCTACCCTGGCCATCAAGCACTGCTAATTCCTCTGGATGATGCTTACCCCCACTTGCAGAAAGAGTGAACAAAAGCAGTTTTCTTCTGAATGCCAATCAGGTTCTTTACCAGATACTCTTAAATCCAACTTTATACCCTGATTGCTGCAATTCTGCCACATTAAAGCAATTCTGTGAAGTAACACAGATTTATTCACAATGCTGCTGTTTAGCAGCCAGAGCACCAGAGCAACGTGGTTGTGTTTTGACTCCAATTCAATTGCCAACAGAATAGAAACCACAGCACAGCTGTAACAGTGGTCACACCCCAGCAGCTCAATGCCTCCCCTTCCCCAGTTTAAGGTCTTTTGGGAAATGCCCCTCTGCTAATACATGGAGGCTCACACGATTTATACAGGCAGACCCCCAAGAACAAGGAAGACTTTTTGCTTTCTGAGAAACAGATTAAAATCCCTCCTCACCAACAGAGGTAAAGCTGATTTCTAGAAGCAGCACCAGCTGGAGAGGTGGTAGGAGCTGGGGTTTGAGGAAAGGGAAATACCACATCCCAGGAGAACAGACTCTCTTCACATGAAAGAGATCTAAAAGTTGAGATTAAAAAACAGTTCAAAAGGAGCGATTCCCTTTTCAGAGGGGAAAGGAGAAGTCACCTCAGGCCAAAGCAAGAACAACTCTTCCAAAAGACTTATTTCAGCATGGCTAGGACCAGTCCCTCCAAGCAAAAGGGATGGGTGCCCAGACCTCAGCAGTCAAGGAAAGTTTAACTAGAAAAAGACTCCTCTCACATTTAACTCTACTGCAAACTTAAATATCCAAGCACCAGAGCTTCAACATGCAAAGACACAACTGCCTCATCTGAAAGCAACACTTTTCAAAGGACACTGTCAGTCAGGCAGCTAAAGGAATGATCAGATACAATTAGAAAGGACACAAACATTTTCAGCAGTCAGCTTTTACCAAGCAAGCTCTGTTCTGCTAATTGTAGCCAAGCTGCTGCATGAGGGTTTAGCAGGTAGAAATAAACACTCACCAGTAATCTTTTGCAGAGATCTATGAAGGTCAGTCCAGAAAACTCTATCTCCTTCTCTTGGGATCTACAGCAGTCGCCCAAAGTCAATCAGGACCCATCTCACTTCCCCCCAGAACTGACCTTATTGCTGAGGGCCCCATGCAGAAGCACCTTATCACAAGTGACAGCTGATGAGCATTCACCACAGCTGCAAATCAGGAGGTTAATTACAGCTTCGACTACCATACTGGTAAATTAAATTACCTTCTTCAGGTGGCCTGAATGAGCAGAAATATCCCATCCCCATACATGGGGAGGACAGGGAATTAAAAAAAAAGCCCCAAATCAAAACCAACAAAAACCCCCTAAAATATTCTAGGAAGAGGACAACAGTAGCAGCTCAAGTTAAAAGCTCAGTTTACACTACTGAAGGTCTTGGTGCTTGTCTTAATCCCATTTTTTTTCAACATCTCTGCACAACAAAGAATTTGATTTTGCATATTCTAGAAACTGCTTTTTACCCAGGGTTGAAGAGCTCAGTGTTTTGGGAAGGTCTCTATTTTACCTGGAGGGATGATCTGCTTTTAAGTAGAGCTTGCTAACGTGATGAAGCTGTGGCACAGAGGACTTCACCAGTGCTCCCTGGGGAAGTGGCTGCGTTTCTTTAGTCTGCCTGGAAGCTGTCTCAGCACTGATGGGCTGCCCCAAAACTGCTTCTGCAGTGCTGGGAGGGTGCCATGGGCTCCCGAAAGCAATTCCCTCCCTCCTCCTTTTCCCTCCTGTGCCTGGGAAAGGCCCTTATGCTGTAGTGCTGAAGACTCCAGCCCTAGCTGCTGTCGTACAACAGGTTTTGTTACCCTCAATTCAAAAGTAGTAATGCTGTTGAAATAAAAACATCCTGCCTTGCTCCTCCTAATTCTTGGAGACAGAAATGAGGTCACAGCAGCATTAGTTATTTTCTGTTCTTGGGTCCCTGGGAATCCCTGGGAGCTCAGCCCCCTACTTTTGGGGACCATCCTCAGCCAGCCCTCCGCTGGTTCACAACTCTTGAGCGGTTGAAATCTCAAAGAGTAAACATATTTGTTTTATTTTACATCAAGGTTTCTGTGTGTCTCATGCTCCATGTAACAAAAGGCAGTGATTTTAAATGGGTTAAAGGGTGTTTTCACAGAGCAGGATTTTATAAAACATTTGATTGTTTGAAATAGATTCAACTACGAAGCCACAGAAATTCCCAGTACTACATTTTTTGAGTTGTGAATCACCATCTGGAGGAGCTGCATGGCTGCGGGGGAGGCCAAGGGATCAAATTCAGATTGGAGGTCTCACTTGGGAAGACTAAAGTTAGGTGAGAGGAATCCCAACCAAGATGCTGCAACAGCTGCTGAGAGTATTTCTGGAGTAGCCACCGAATGAAATATAACACGAGTTTTTTAACAGGATACACTGCTGCTTTTAGAAATTAAGCTTTACAGCCCTGTTCCTGTTTTGGAATTCTTTTAACTGCGGGAGATGCAGGATGTGCTTTGGTTCATCACCTCTAAGGAGAAATAGGCGCCTACATCCCAGTGATTTCAGTAGGAGCTGACATCTTCCAAATCTAGGGCTTTGGAACCCATTTAATTTCCCTCTCCAGTGACTGGTTTTCTGTATACATAACTAATCAGAACAAACTGATAGACTCCATGATTTTTTTTCAAGCAGGATTCACTAAAATTTGGGGGAAAAAAAATCCTCTCCTATGAGGTGTGGATCTGCCAGTGGATGGAAGGAGATGTTGCCCCCTGCATGGTCACCCCTGGCTGAGGAGACCAGCCCAGGCAGTGGGAGGCAGTGGAGGGTGCTGGGCAGCCCCTTCTCCTGCCTGACCTGACTGTGACCTGCTGTGCTGGGTCCCTTTGGTCAGCTGACACTGCCAGACTTAGTGTAAGCTTTGCACATTTCTTCTTTTCTCTCATACCATTTTCTGTCCATCCACACCACTCTTGCTGGGTAGCAGCCATTAGTAAATTAACTGATTATGCTATCTGTGAGCTCTGAAATTACCTACTGTTAGCAGTCAACCTACACGTCCTGTTACTGCACCTGTATCTGACTGGCTTGTATACAGATTATTTTTTTTCTGTTTCATTCCCCTTTGTGCATACAGCCAGACAGGGCAATAGTAGATAATTGACCAAATAGTTTTCTGCAGACTTTGTCTGTGAGCAGTGAAAATGGGCTGTGCACAGCCCCTAAACCCTAGACCGGCTGTTGAAAATGCTGTGTTAAATTCTGGGCTATCCTGTCTGCTTTTGCTTACTCTGAACACTGTAAAGTCATCACGTGTGAGCCGTCCTGGGAAGAACTGTTATTTCCTAGGTGGAAAGAACTGATATTTTCTAGACAGCATTTATTGTAATCATCAATGAAAATGTCTTTCTACATTTGATACCCACTGGGGTAGGGTTAAGGGGCTTTTAAAGTTTATTTTTTAGAAATTGAGGAGAAAAAAGATCAGTTAATCTATTCTTGAAAGATTCTTATCTAACCTTTACTAGGAAGTTATTAACTGATTGCATTTACCGAAGTGGCAAGGGGAAAAAAAACCCACAACAAAATCCCAAACCTAGAACCAACCCAGAAAAAAGATTAGATATGTCACAGTCATGACAGTAGGTTAAGAGGGATCCTGGACTGGTCATTTGGCTCACAGAAAATGTGGAGCAACAAAGTTAAAAAATCTCAAAAATTGTATTTCTGACATGTTAACTTGATTTATTACTGGCATTAAACCAATGAATGGGGGTAGACAGTAACTAGTCCTAGCAGACTGTCAAGTATTCACCAGATATTTGGGTAAACCAGATGTCTATCATACATGGCATCGTACAATTTCTGGCTGTAGCTCTGCACAGATGGCTGCAGCGTTCTGCTTATAACATAACGTAACATAACATAGCATAGCATGGCATAACATAACACAATGTGATGTAACATAGCATCTTTATGTATTTTCTGCATTACAACAAACCAAGCATGGCATGGTGGTGGCCCCCTTTTCCCAGCTCTTCCTACCAGGAGGTGATGTGGGCACGGAATGGCGAGAGTTCAGAGTCAGCTTCAAATGTGAACGGTAAAACAACAGCCACAGACAGAGATGTGTTGTAGACCATGACAATTTGCACTCAGAAAGGAGCCCAGCTGGAGTTCAAATAAGACATGACTGCAGATTTGAAAAGACCTTTTTGCTGGAAAACAGCTTGGTCTTGCCTGAAAACACATACCAAACTGCAGAAATTTCTGTAAGCAAAAGGAGGAATCTGGCTGTGAGTAAAGTGATTAAACAACAGCTTTAACATTCAGTGACAAATGTTTCAGCAGCATCTGAAGTCATTTGAGGGGCCTGATACTCCTTGTTTTACAGACTGCCACGGAGACAAGAAATGCCTGTAGAAACGCAATGGAAAGCCGCTGCGTGTAAAAGCAAAACCAGGCTCATTCAGATGCTCTTGCTCATTCTCAGCCGCTGCCTTTGCTTCTGAGGGAAGGTCCTATTTTAAGCTCCTTGAAGTGGTCTAGCAGCTAAGCAGCTTGCTACGTGCCAGAGCACGCTGGACTCTGTGGTGTGGAAAAATGGGTGGAGGCCCCGCTGACCCCTCTCAAGCCACAAAGCCTGTTGTCTTCGGACCCATCTTGTAAGTTTTTAAGGATTCTGTGAATTCTGTGAAAATTTTGCAGCCTTCGTCTGCTGATGCTGGGAGTGGCGGTAGGACCAGGAGAGTAGACAGTGAAATGCGGAGGAACAAGATTATTTATTTTTTTCCCACTAAAATAAAGAATTGGCTGACTTTGGCTAAATTTAAACACACACACACGTGCACTCACACAGTTGACACTGGCATAAGACAAAATACAGGAAAAATTATCTCGGAAGCAGGTTAGCTTTTTGTTGTGGTTTAACCACAGCCAGCCACCAAGTCCCACCCAGCCACTCACTCACTCCCCCATCAGTGAGATCCGGGAGAGAATAGAAAGGGTAAAAGTGAGAAAGCTCATAGGTTGAGATAAAGACAGTTTAAGAGGGAAAGCAAAAGCCAGGCACACGAGAGAAGCAAAACACAGACTTAATTCAGTACTTCCCATGGGCAGGCAGGTGTTCAGCCATCTCCAGGAGAGCAGGGCCTCATCATGTGTATTGGTTACCTGGGGAGATATCATCACTCCAAATGTGCCTCCCTTTCTCATTCTTCCAGCACTTTATACACAGAACATGATGTTATATGGGCTGGAATATCCCTTTGGTCAGTTTGGGTCACTTGTCCCTGCTGTCTTCTCCCAAATTCCAATATACCCCCCAACTTCCTTGCCAGTGTGGCAATACAAAAAGCAGAAGAGGCCTTGACTCTGTGTAAGCCCTGCCCAGCAATAACAAAAACATCTCTATGTTATGAACCCTGTGTTCAGCACAAATCCAAAATACAATACCATACCAGACACTGGGAAGAAAATTAACTCTATCTCAGCTGAAACTATCACACTTTTGTAAATAGATAAATTAAGTGCATTGAACTAGTCTCGATTTTAAAGTGAATACTAGACAGACATAATATATTTTTGGATACTTAAAAACTGCTCAAATCTTTCTAAGGCAGGAATTTCTCCAAAAATATCTTGCTCTTCTTGGGCACGAATATTGAGAAAATGAATTCTTCCAATGCATCTCTCCAGTTAAGGGCAGCATTTGGTGACTGAGAGTCTGTCTGAGTCATTCCAAGTACTGGGAGCACTTCAGCTAACCAGCTAAACCATCTCCCTCAGGGCATCACAACTCAGGAAAGCTCAGTTGACATAAGAACTTATAGAGTCAAAGGTTGGCAGATGTGATTTAGAACACAATTTATATTGTTTTGGGGGATGCAAATTAGAAAAACTTGTTCCCTAATCACCATCCTGAAAGGCCAGTGAAGGAGCTGTGAGTTGCTGTGGTGTGAGGAAATGTTGCTGACATTGGCTTCTCAGGACAGAGGGGAGCAGCTTCTCTGTGGGGATTGATATCATGAAATTGGCAAAAGGGAAAGGAAAGGAGATTTCTGACTGCCCCTTACAAGCCTGCTGGGGCAGGCAGGGTGTTGCTCAGCTTTCAGTGCAGACTGCAGAGTAGTCCATCTGTCCATTTGGGCTTTAGTCGCTACATCACATTTTGAAACACTGAAAGATACACGCTTAGAGTAAACCCTGCTTTGAAAACCCTATCCTCCCTGGACAGATGCATCCCTTTGGTTTTCAAGGGAGTAAAACTGATGGTGGTGGTGTGGTGGTGGTGGGATGGAGGGCTGGGCTTGTGTTACCCACCATGCCCAAGACAGACCACATTTGGGAGGAGGTATCTGTGATGCTGCTTCTTCGCTGGGGCTTTGACAGAAGTACCAAGGACTGGCCAGTGCTGAAAGCCCCTTTTACAAACAATGCTGAACGCTCTGATTTGCTATTTGTAATGATGCCACTTGTTCAGATGTGCTTACGACGGGAGCTCCCTGGCCCGGGCTCTTCCCCGTTGACCTCTTGGTAGTGCTTGGTCCTGCAGGATTCCAGCCAGGGCTGCGGCCACCGGCAGTGGAGCGGTACGGACGCTAACACCTGCACGACCTGCCACCGTGACAAGCGTCTGCCTGTTTGCAGTGTCTTCCCTGGTACCTGGCTGGTGTGGAATCAAATCCTCGATAAGCTTGAAGGGTGATGGGGATATCCCTGTTTCTAGTTGTTTAATTGTTTTGCATGGCTTACAACAGCAATTGCAGCAAGCCCAAACAAGCAAACCATGACAGGGAATGCTTCCCACCAGCTCCAGGCAACATCTACGATCTTTCCACAGTATGTGTTTGTTTTTTGGGGGGAGATAAAGTAACTAGGTCAGGATACTCTTTCAATAGGCAGGGCTATTGCAGGAAAGCCTTGTATATGCTGCTAGTGACATGCTAGGCAGAAATGACAGCAAGCTCATGGAAATATATGGAAATTCGACATCCTGCCTCTCTGTCCCCCTCCCCACCCTCTGGTATGTATGACTTTGAATCTACTTTCGAGAGCCCCTGCTGTGCAGGGGCTGTCCATCCATCTGGCAAGGTTACAAACACATTTCAGTGCTGTCTACAACATGCCTGATGTAACCTCCTTTCTATAGCCTCTGCTCTCCTCCTCGCAGTCTTTGTTTGATGCGGAGGAATGAAGCCTTGCAAAGCAAACCCAATGAACCGTGAAGAATCACAGGGCCCAAACTGCCTGCTCCCAAGAGGGAGAGGGGGATGGGGGGAAAGCACAAAAGGAAGAAAGGGGAAAGGAGGTGGAAGAAAAAGCTAAAAACCACAAAGAAGATCTTACAAAGACAGGGTGGGGGAGAGAGGATAAAGAGAATGCCAGCAGAGATGGGCTGCGCCCTCACTACGGGGGCTTAACACTCAGTTATTACTGGCTTTGCAGCTGTATTACATCTGTCAAAATCTCAGATTCTGCCTGTCAAGGTATTTACATTATGCTCACTCATGACAGCAGCAAGCCTGTCACCAGCTTCCCTTCTCCTCTCCAGGGCTGTTAAGGAGAGAGAAAACCTTTGTTTATTTGTCAGTTGTGATTTTTTTCTACTGGGAGTCTTGCCCCAGCCGGGTCACAGATGGGCCCCTGCTACAGAAGCGATGCACAACGGCATTGCAGGTGTTAGTGGTTGTTGTGGCCATTGGGGCAAGACGATGATGTTCCCCTGTTAATCAAGAATTGCATTTACATATTTATCTAAGAGCTGAAGTGCTAGTTTGTTTGTTCAGTAATTTATTTTGGTTTCTTTATGACACTCAGGCAACCTATTCTGTACATATTAATCAGAAGTTCTATGGCCCATGACCTTAAGACATTTTATTAGAAGCTAGATGAGAAAAAATGGTAACATTCAAATCTCTCTTTGCTATGACTCTGTGGGACAGCCGTTTACAAGTTCAGAGGCAGTGCACTGAATACATATATGTGAGTCAGAAGCATTGAAGATTGAAACAGACTCTTGGTTTTATTTTTCTAAGAAAAAAATTTAAATTGTGCTGATAGTTTATGGAAGAAGCCTAGGTCTTTCTAGCTTGATGCCTTTGAATGGCAGCACAAACAGGAGAGGTTTTCCTGTAGAATCTGCAGAGGGAAAATATACCCTCAGGACACACAGAGCTTCCCTGGTGGTTTATTGGAAGGTGATGGGAGACTGGAACACTGACAATGGCCTGATCTCCAGAAGGCCAACTTCTGCTCCTGGATGTACCTTGCAGGTACTGTTCAAATGCAAGTGCTAATCTGGGCAGTCATACATCTTTAACAGGGGAACCAAATGTGTTAGTAACTAATAGTAACAGGAACCTCCTTCCACTTTTCCATCTCATTTCTTTTTACAAGAGCAGGTCACACTCTGATTCCGCCTCACTAAAAGTATTCCCCTCAAAAAGAAATAATCTCCTATGCTCCAGCTTTGGAGGTGGTGGAACTTCCTGACATGAGACCTCACACAGGCTGCCAGCAGATTTCCACTGACTTTTGAAAAACTAAATTAATTTCTTTTATTTTCACTATTTGTACTTTGCACATACTAAAAGAGGAGCACATACAAAAGCTGTATGGCAGCTGCTTTTGCTTTTATTTGGAACCTCAAGGACAGTTTGAAAAGAATACATGGGCTACAAAACTCCCAGCCAGGCCTGCAACCTGTAGAAAACTGAGAGTTCAGCTGGAATCCAGTGGAACCACCTTCTTTGCTAACAGCTCAGAACCTGGTCCCAGGCTTTTGTCTTTCAGAGGAGACTAATAAGGAAAATATTTTCCCTGGAAAAGGAAAAAAAATAAGCCTCTCCAAAGGGGAAATAAGGAAGACCTAGGGAACTACAGGCAGGTCAGTCTCACCTCTATGCCTGGCAAGATCATGGAGTGGTTGCTCCTGGAAACTGTACTAAGACACATTGAAACAAGGAGGTGGTTGGTGACAGCCAACATGGCTTCACTAAGAGCAAATCATGTCTGACTAATTTAGTGACTTTCTATGATGGGGTTACAGTGGTGGTGGATGAGGAAAGAGCAACTGATGTCATCTACCTGGATTAGTGCAAGCATTTGACACTGTACCCCATGACATCCTTGTCTCCAAACTGTAGAGACATGGATTTGGTGGATGGACCACTTGCTGGACAAGGAATTGGCTGGATGGCTGCACTGAAAGAGTTGTGGTCAATGGCTCAACGTCCAAGTGGAGGCCAGTGACCAGTGGTGTCCTCAGGGGTCAGTATTGGGACCAGCACTGTTGGACATCTTTGTCAGCAACAGTGGGATCGAGTGCTCCCTCCGCAAGTTTGCTGATGGCACCAGGCTGTGTGGAGTGGTTAACACAGTGGAGGGAAGGGATGCCACCCAGAGGAATCTGGACAGGCTTGAGAGGTGGGTCCATGAAAACCTCATGAAGTTCAACAAGGCCAATTACAAGGTCCTGCACCTAGATCAGGGCAATCCCAAGGACAAATACAGGCTGGATGGAGAATGGATTGAGAGCAGCCCTGAGGAGAAGAACTTGGGGGTGTTGTTAGGGAAGAAGCTCAACGTGACCCAACAAAATCATGCCATGGCTCAGAAGGCTGAGCTGCATCAAAAGCAGCATGGCCAGCAGATTGAAGGAGGTGATTCTCCCTCTCTACTCTGCTCTTGTGGGACCCCACCTGGAGCAGTGCACCCAGCTCTGGCACCCCTAACAAAAAGGATATTGACCCATTGGAGTGACTCCGGAGGAGGGCCAGAAAGAGGATCAGAGGGCTGGAGCACCTCTCCAATTGGGGATTTGAGGTTGTTAAATCTGGAGAAGAGAAGGATCTGGAGTGGCCTTACTGTGGCCTCACGGTACTTCAAGTGGGCCTACAAGAAGGGTGAAAAGGAACTTTTTACAAGGGCATGTAGTGACAGGACAAGAGGAATGGCTTTAAACTGAAAGAGAGTAGGTTTAGACTGGATATTAGGAAGAAATCCGTTACTGTGAGTGTGATGAAGCACTGGAACAGGTTGCCCAGAGAAGCTGTGGATGGCCCATCCCTGGAAGTGCTTAAGACCAGGTTGGATGGGTCTCTGAGCAGCCTGGTCTAGTGGAAGGTGTCCCGGCCCAGGGGAATTGGGACTAGATACCTTCAATTGATTCCTCATCATGTTTGCAGTTTTTTCCTTTTCTTTGCACCTGGAATCAAAGCTGAGTTTTGCTTACTCTCTGCTGAAGCACACAGGTTACTGCAAAGTCAAAATCTGGTTACATTACCATAGAGGAAGATCATGTATCTGCTTGCAGCCTTTTATATCTATTAAACTTAATTCAGTTTGCCAGGCAACAAATAAGAGATGGGATCACTCATGTGCTGTATTACTCCACTTAAAGGTCTTTTAACAATTTACTATTGTTTGAAAAAAATTGCACATCATCTCTATTAGTCACACTCTTCCTCCCAGGAACATAACCTCAATTAGTGTTACTAGGTTTGTGTGCCTAATGTGTTTGGTCCCACCTATTTCACTTTTGAACTGGTTATTTTCAATCACTGCCTTAAAAAAGAAGTACTTCATTATTATGACTGTGTTGCCTCTAAATGCTGTGATTTATTTTTTTTTTTCAAGGCTGGAAGGATAAGCAGAGTGTTTTGACTGCTTTGTTTTACATGGTAGCATCCCTGGTTTTCCCTATTATTCACAAACTACAAATATAAAAGGTTGTGTGGTTTAACCCATGCTGGCAACTAAGTACCATGCAGCTGCCTGCTCACTCCCCTACACCCAACCTGGCGGGATGGGGAGAAGAATGAGAAGAAAAAGAATAAATAAGAACAGTTTAATAATTTAAATAAAATAAAATAAAATTAAATTAAATTAGATAAGTAATAATAGTAACAATTCCAATGTAAACAACAAAAAGAGGGGAATAAAACCCAAGACAGGCAAGTGATTCACAATACAAATGCTCACTACACACAGACCAATGCCCAGCCTATCCCCAAGCAGCAATTGGCCCTCCTGGCCAACTCCATCCAGTTTATTTACTTGGCGTTATGTTCTATGGTATGGAGTATCCCTTTGACCAGTTTGGGTCAGCTGTCCTGGCCGTGCTCCCTCCCAGCTTCTGGTGCACCTGCTGGCTGGCAGAGCATGGGAAACTGAAAAATCCTTGACTTGGGGGTAAGCACTACTGAGCCACAACTAAATCATCAGTGTGTTTTCAACTTTATTCTCATACTGAATTCAAAATGCAGCACTGTACCAGCTACTAGGAAGAAAATTAACTCTGTCCCATCTGAACCCAGGACAATGGTTCTGAAAAAAAATAGATTGGCTGAAACTGAAACCCTTAGAATGGGAGGAAAGGGACATGGTGGGAAAGGCCCAACTGCAGCAGCCGCGTGCTCCAGAGAGGCACTCAGAAATAACCCCACTCACCTACAAATCTGGGGGCTGCTCATACGTGCCTTGCCACACTTCCCCTTGGCTCCTGGGAAGTTCCTTGATAAAGGGGTGGCACCGTGGTACGTGTTGCAGGATGCACAGTGACAGACTGTGTTGCTCTCATTGTCCACATACCTTGTTAAGACAACCGGCTTCTTTACCTCACTGCTGGGCTTTGTTTTGTTGATTTCCTGGTTGTAATATCATCACTTTATGTGGTCGGAGCACACAGGGCAGTTTTTCTTCATCTTGACTTTTTTTTAATGGTGGGTTTTCAGCTTGCCTATAATGAGTATGTTGAAATACATTCATACTGCTGCCACATTGACTGGTCTTCTCTTTTGCTTTTTCTGTACTTAATAGGAACTGTATATACAGATGCCACAAGGACAAGTTAGCTGGCCATCCTGTGCTGTACAGAGACAAAATGGCTGAAGCAGATCACAGATTCTTTGACCCAACCACTTTTTTTAATCTGAAATTATCCTGATTTACAGTGTTACCTTAGTTGCATAGAAGAGGTTTCCCACCTAGCAGTCCCTTTCTTTCTACTGTGAGACAGTTGCAACTTTCTGAAGCAATTTCATGTCTAATACCAGATAACAAAGGTGACAGAAGAAAAGGATCTGGAGAGAAATGTCTGCTTTTCTGTAAGACAATGCTTCAGATTGCTTTTTGCTTTGTCCCTAAAGATGTCAGCTTTAGACTCCATTTTCCATCAGCACTCTTTTCACCTTAAAGCCCGTTGCAGTGTCATTAATAAGAAAAATTTCTTTAGGAGATTAGATCGCTTAACATGGAATTCAGCAATACTGGTACTTTTAATCTCATTCCATCCCAAAGGTGATAAATGGCTAATTGAGTTCAATACAGGCATTGTTTGTCTGAAGTCTTTGTATTTTCAAGAGTCCTGCAGAGTGAGGCTGAATATATTCTGCTTTTGTCCTAGTCAGGTGCTGAAAATTTCCCAGATGCCAGTCATTACAGGGAAAAGCAGCACTGAAAATTGTTATTAAGGTTGTCAAATGATGTGCTCAAAAATTAGGTAATTTGGAATGCGTCATGTCTGAGATCACCTTGCCCACATCTCTTTTCTTATCACAGAGCCTGTTGCAATGGCTGTACATGGTGGATTGCACTTCCTTGATGGGCAGATATTCAATAGTTTCTGCTTCCAGTGCAGCCTTCTGCGAATGAAATCTACTTTTCTGCTCACTGTACAAAACCTTCCCAGAGAGCAGTGTGTTTCTGATCTGACTGTCTGCCAGGTTAGTGCTACAGTCTTTGAACCCACCTTGAATGTTGGTCCGGCAATCCCAACCTGCTTTTCCCTTGACAGCCTTCCTGGTGAGCCATGTAACAGCCCTCTTCCTTTGCACCGTGGCCGAGACAATGCAGCATCCTCTGACACTGCTTCCAGCCCTGCAGCCGGCCCTGCAGTGCATCCCACGGGCCTCTGGCCTCCCTGCAGGCTCATTCACACCCCTATTTGTGTGTGGCTTTGCACCAGAGCAGTGCTAGAAGGGGTGGAAGCTGTCTGATCCTACAAAGGGTAAGGTCAAAAGGTGTCACTGATTTCAGCACCTCGTAGAAGTCGTGAGGATGTGATGATTTGGGCATTTTGGACAATTTAGAGCATGAAACAGGCCCACTACCATTGTCCATTGTCTGCCTCAGCAGAAAGGAAAGCTCCAGCATCTCAGGTCAGGCAGCAAAAAATAAGAAAAAAAATACAGGATCAGTGATCACTAATTCTAGATTTGGTTTAAGTAGCATGTCAGGCATGACACAGAATCTCTTTGATGATTGTAAGGACAGAATTGAATCTTTTAGAACAATGATCAGTTGCTTCAACCTTGTGAGAAGCTTTTAATTTCCTGTTCAACACCTAGTTCATCCTGCAACTGCTGATTTCTGCAGCAGGTGAGGCTTCTTTCTTTTCCCCAGTCTTCCCACCTCTAGCAAATCCACTTTCCTTCCCCTCGCATCCTATTCATCCCAATTCCTGCTCCCTGGGTTTCTCCTTTTGCTGGTGCCTTTTCCCAGGTTGCTCCCTTTCTACAGTCCTAGTCTCCCCTCTCCCAGTGTCTTGGCAGATCTCAACCCTTCCCAGTGCCCCCACCTCATCTGCAGGGCCATCCCTCCCCTTTCCAGCCGTGCTCCAGTTCTCCTTGCTGGCCCCCTCTCTGCTTAGTGCTATCTTTCCCTTCCTCCTCCTCCCCATCCCAGCTTGCCCTCTCCATCTCCCTTCTCACATCAGATGGGATCCCGCAGGGAGATGGTGGCAGCAGCCATCACACCAGCCACTTCCCACGACAAAAGGGATGTGGCATGAGCCTGTTAGTGGCACACTGGGCTGGGATGACACCCTTTGCTCAGCACAGACCAAGGGCTTCATCACCCAGGAGATGCAGTGGGCCCAGGGCAGGACAGAGGCAGCTCCTCACTGCCATTAACACCTTAAGAGTCAAATTAAAATAACGAACTAAAATGGATGCACATACACAAGCTGTTTTCTGCTGTACACTGGGAGAACTCAGAGGCTACTTTTATAAGAGCAAATGCTGTCAGAAATTTTACAAAATAGTAAAAATGTGCTACAAACTGAGAACCTCTCAGAAGCACAAGGGAAGGTACAAATATGTAAACTAAAAATTTTCATTTTTTCCATCTGGTTGTTCTCCTAGTTAGAGATAGTTCATCAATGGTAGAACAAGAGCAGAATGTAGAAAAATTCTGTAAGGTGATAAAAACATCAATACACAGGACTTGGTATTTACAAGTGCTTGAAAGATCTGCTCAAAATCATGACTCAACTGTGTGAATAAAGACCATTTTTTAGTCCTCACCAGATTGTCATCACCTATTCTTTTAATATCCCTACATTTTGCATTGTTAGTTAATCTCTTCTGATGAAGGACTAATCTCTAAAAAGGGGTCATTAATCAAATGATAGGGAATTGTAAGTAGTTAACCCACTTCAATTGTTTACTGTAGGAACAATAATCAGTGCCCAGAGTCACTACAAAGCCTGTTGAAACACTTGGAATACACAAAGCGTTCACTGAGTTGCTGCACAGGGCTAGACCAGAACCTAATCTGCTCCAGTCACCTGACCAGGCATTGAGCAAAGTTCCTCAGGTCTTGGCATTCCTTTTCCGACAGGACTGGGGCGGTATCAGTGACAACACCATCGCTGCCTTTGCAACTCCGAAGTCATACCTCTGCTCACAGGAGCACAAGTGTGAGCAGTAACTTGTCCTCATCTCTTTGGTCCATAAGATCAAAGACGGGTGGGTCTTATTTGTGAAGATTAGAGCTGCAGAGATACAAACTTTGGTCATTCACAGGTGCATTCAGGACAGTAGAAACAAGTCAGTCAATGGCACAAAGTCAATAAGCACAAGTTAAAGTGCATTCAGCTCCCATGCAGATGCCCTCCTCCGGGAATAAAATCATCCTCTAAATAGGATGCTGCAGTGAAAATGTAATACACATCTGAATGAGTCTACTCACCTGAGGATTTAACACACTCTACACCCTGTAGTTTAGGTGCCTTAACATCATACCTTGTGTTGAATTGATTTGTAGTCATTGGCTCTGTCCCATGTTTACATGTTCATGGTATGCCCCGTGTGTGTATCTATGTGCTCTGTCCCTTCCTCCACTTTGATTCTTTTGAAGGAGGGTCTTCAGAGCCAATGTCAAACCATCTTTCAGCATGTGCATCTACCACCCGTGACTCCATACAGCCCCATGGCACTACAGAAGTACAGCCAATGTGGTCATCCTGGTTCATATTGGTAATTTTAGGGAACAGCTCAGAAAGTGCCTCATGTGGTATCCAGCACACACTTTGCACACAACAGTTCCAAGCATAAGGGCTGGATTTAAGGCCGAGTTTGGTGTGTGAGAGAGCATGAGTGCTGCAGAATGGTGGGTGGATCACAGACACCCATCCACACCAGCTCCAAAGCCAGTAATTGTCATTACGCTTTCACTATTGCTATAGCTGATTAGTTCTGCTGCCAGGCAAAACTAATTACCTTACGTGCTGCCCTGTTATCTTCCTATATGTCCTTAGGGAGTCAAACTAACATTTGTAATCTCTAATAACCTGCAGCCTGTGTCATGAGGTGGCCCAAGATCAGTCAATGGTAGCCTGGGATTCCTGGCACCATGCTTTTGTGTGAAATAGAGGTAATCCCAGGATCCCCCCTGAGCATTCCCTAGTGATCAGCAACAATGCTTTCCCTTCATTGGAGTCTGCATGCCGTCTTTTGCAGCATTTCCAGTGACATAATTTCAACCTCCTGGAAAAAAACAAGTTTCTTATGTTCTTTTTGTTCTGGCAGTTCCCTTAGACATGATCAGATTTTTTTTCCTGATGATCTATTGATCTAATGTACTGCAGTTTCATTGATATTCCCATGTTAATCTGACTCTTGTCTGGCATCACAGAAACTTCTGCTTGCTCATGCAGTGTAAATTAGCTTCAGCTCAATTAACCTCTTGACATATGTTGTTTTTTCCAATTTCTCTTCAGACTTGCTAGTTTTCCTTCAGAGCATCGGTGCTCAGCTCCTTTGGTGAACACTTCTCTGCAATACTGTGCTGTTTCAGCAGTAGTTGCTATGACACAAGGGCACACAATCCTGTCACAGCACAGCTTGCTGAGGAAGGCAACTGGGTGCCCTGCTGCATGAAAGCCCCTGGACTCTTGGTTCAGAAATTGTGCACTAGGTCAGTGAAAAGAGGAAACAGAGAATGGAAGAGCAAAAGAGTTAGGGGCCCTGAAATGCAGCTTGCAGTTCCATTTAATTTCCATTTAATGCCTCTGCCTATATAAGAAGAATTTGCCCCAGTTCTATCAGGGTTAGGTGTGTACAAGACGTGGTATACTGAAGCAGTTTACCCTATTCATCTTCATTAGCTCCTTTCCTTCAAATTCCCCCTCATTCAACAACAGGAGCTCCACTCATTACGGTCAAGAAGGCCATTACTGCATGTGAAGAATACACAGATTTCTAATGGTGTGCTCCTGCTTAATTGAATTCAGTGAATGACAACACCGTGACATTGCTAAGATTAATGACTCAATAATTTTTGAGACAAGGCAAAACGTGAAGTAAATTGATTGCATTAATTTTTTTTTCCCCTTGGAAACAGTAGTGCATACCAGCTCAGCAGTGTCCGGGAGAGGACACGGGGCTGATGCAGAGAGAAGCCCAGCTACCGCTTCTCCATTCAACCCTTGCACTCTGACATCACTTTGAAGTAACTTTTAATGTAATTTCCTAGCTGCAGAGATGCCGACTGACAATAATTGATCTGAGATCCTGACAGAGCAAGTGATTAATGCAGAGGGTTTTTGGAGTGGAAACTTCAGTTATTATTAGATTATTCAGGAGAAAGGGAGAAGGTGTCAGAGCACAGAATGGAGGAGTGCAGTGCCTACACATCTCACTCTTTCAAAAGTATGAATAGGTTTTAATTTCTGCCATCTTGTTAGTAACTCTTATTCACATACTAATCAGTTCTTGCATTAATGCAATGTCAGATATAATATCTTTAAAAATACGTTTGCAGACAATGAGATGGCTGCTTCTTTCCTGCATGTGGGGTAAGTTGATATGGCTTTTCACATAGTATCTGTGATAGCGTCTATCAAAAGTGTCTCTGAAAAATGTAGAGAGTAGTGTTTGGTATTGCTCAACATGATCTGCATTTATTTCTTATAAGATAGTCACCAAAAAAACAACGGTTATAAGTCTAGTGAGAAGAATTACACAGGGAAAATGGTGTGTTGAAGAATTACACAGGCAAAAAAAGTATTCCAAAGCTAAGATTTTGTTAATTAAGGTATAGATCAAAAATGTTAATGAAAGGATCTTGAGGAAGAGGGAAGAGAGAAGATAACTCATTTTACGTGATGCCATGTGGAATCCAGAAACTAATCACAGACGAGTAGAAGAAAACTTTCTCAAGAAAACAGTGTGAAAACAGGGGTATCTGAGCTTGGGATGGGATAGTAAAATAGTTTTACCTTTTACCCTCTACCCTTCCCTCCCTTGGGTGAATTGGGAGTGACAGGGGAGACAGTAGTGCCGACAGCTGTCTCTGACAAAGAAACTCCACTTTATGTCATTAAAGGGAGATTCTGGCACCTAACATAAGAAAAAATAAAAATGAAAAATGGATGAGATCCACAAAGGACTTTTAGCAGTAAATATTATCTAAGCAGCAGGATTTTCATTATTTTATCTGTTTGTGTTCTATTGCATTATTGCAAATACTTTTCCCTTAAATTTCATCTCATGGTGGAATTTACTCAGAATTAAGTGACATGTGACACATGTTCCTCAGCCAAAGTTTTGAGACCTAAAGAGCAAGGGTCCTGGTGTGGGTGTCCTGCTTCCTAATACAGTCTTTTCTGGAAGAGAAGGCAACTCAGGATCACAGAAGCTGTGCCAAACCCTGCCAAGAGCTGCTTTCTCAGAGCTGTGAGTGCAGTGGTGCAGAACAGACACTGTAGAACCAGAGCCTGAGAAGATAAGGACTGATGGCCACAACTGAGTTTCCTGTTCCTCTGGGAAAAGTTGGAAAGTCCATGCCTCCTGTGGCAAAGGCAAAAGAGCTGATACCCCTGAGAAATTGGATCGTTAGAGAATATCTACATCCTTCTGGCTAGGGGCTCTTATGCAAAAGGGATCTAGATGTAGGCCTTTGGGTGATACCTCAGGAGGAATAATAATGAGAAAAAAAGATCTGAATTCAGGCCTACTGCAACGTGATAGGCCTTTGAAATTTAATGCAAACCAGATGTTCATTCAACTAATATTTGGGCACACCTGCAGCCAAGGATTTCATCTTTCTTCTTTGCTGTCTGACTGAAGGAAATTTCATCACTGTATACATCTATATGAATTGCAATTATGGTTCTCCCACAGCATGCCTTGTTTTGTAACAGTCAATACTGAAGAAAAAAAAACATTTTCAGCCTGACAACAGATCATTTTCTACCTCAATGGCTAAATGTGATCTCCTTGTTTTAGTGCTGTATCATTTACCTTGCTGTCCAACTGCTGAGCCACCTCACCCAGACCTAAGTGCAAAAGAGACGACATGAGCAAGGAAAACTGCTTCCTTCAATAATGTGGCAGTAACACAGGGAGTTTATGACCCTGAAAACATGAAAGTTCACAGTCACAGAACACTTATTCGTTACAAGTTTTGAAGGAAAAAGGGCAAGGACAAGGTTTCACTGAGCAATAAATAAACACAGGAGGTTCAAGCACCTTTCAGTATGAGCTGATGATCAGCAGTCAGAGTCTGAGGGTCCATTACAGGGATAGAACCTGTGAATTCACGGATTTCTCACATGCCTGGAGTAAGGCTCATTGCACACTTACAGTCACATTTCCATGAATGCCTGCTTCTTCCTTTGGGATGCCATCAGCTGTTCAGTCCCAGTTTCAGGCCTGTCTCTGGGTAGTGTCAGAGGCTCACAAATCTGTATGAAGTTTACAAAAATTGAAGTTAAAAGACTGTTCCTGTAAATCACAACATGAGTGTCACATTCCAGACATAAAAGAAAAAGGATGACTTTTGGGGAGATCATATCACATACAGACTGCCATGAATTTATCAATGTTTGACCAGGAATTCCAGCCATCTGAAGGGGCTGTTTGCAAAGGAGTATGCTAATGATCTGCCCTGCTCTTAACTAGAAGGAAAAGCACTTAGCTATAGCCCATGGTCAGCAGAAATTGCTTTGAAAATATTCTCCAGTCAGCTGGGGAGCCGCTTTAAGGCATGGGGAAGTAGGGAACATAGGGAGGGGATGCAGTCAGAGGCTTCCCAGGCAAGTGGGCATCTGTGAAACCAGTCTTATTACTCCTTCTGCCTCTGGGGAAATAGGCAGGATGAGGACAATGAGTGCCCTTGTTAAAAGTTCTGCCCCAGCAATAGTCACTGCCTCATATACTCTTCTCTACCTGTCAGGTGCACCAGGAGTAGCCTGGTTTCCCGGAGTTGTGACACAGGTAGAGCAGGCAGAAGGGAAACCAGGAAAGACCTGAACCAGTGGGGTGAGAGATGCTCTTCCCTCCCGCCTCCATCATAGCTGATTCTATGACTTTCCTACTCCATCCTCTTCCTTCTCTCCCATCTGTTGTAGTTAAGGATTTTGGTAAGTGCTTGATTGCCAAAGATGACCATCTTTAAAGTACTCTTCATTAAAGTGGCACAAGTGGGCAGCACTTGAGGGAAGCCACACATAATATATAGAACTCTGGGCTTTATTGTGAGACAAAAGGCAGGGACCTCATCAGGGTTTCATTTGCCCTCATTAATCAGCAGAAGAAAAAATCATTCAGCAGTGCTGACAATTCCAGTTTTGGCTTCCTACTAAATTTAGACCAGATGAGACTCAAATAACAAGGCAATTGTAGAAAAAGTAATAATAGTTCCTTCTTATTTTGTGAGAAACCTGCAGATGCTCAGCTCCTAATTAAATAATAGTGATAGCAAATTGTGCAGGTGAAGGAAATATCCAGATGGATTGCTGGTTTTTGGTTATAGGTTGCCACATGTCTTCACTGACTTCGGCTACTTTAGATAGGCCTTTGCTCTTCCTGCACCAGAGGTGGTTCAGGTTTCTCCCTAGGGGCAGAATATGGATTGCTTGTGTCCTCCTAGGAAGGAGAGACCAAATGACTTCCATCACAGGAATTGGGAGGGGAAAATTACAGAGCTAACTGAGTAACCCTTCTCTTTTCAGTGCTGTCAACTCCTTTCCTTCCTTCCCACTTTCTCCACAGAAGCAGCAACAGGCAACTCTGCCAGGAGCAAAGGCCAATCTTTTTGCTGCATGCTCACAGACAGCTACCACAGATAAACTCTTACTGTGATGGCACCCAGTCCTGGCCACACTCTTTGCCTTGTTTCATGGTGCAGCTAAGGCGGAAGGAGAAGACTGAGAGCCATTGTCCCTTGTTGCTCTTCTTTTAGATTTTGCTAAAGGTGACATCACCTATTCAAAATATTGTTTGTGTTTCCTCTGAATGCGCCTGCACACTTCAGGCTTCACAAGTATTGGAGCTTGTTTGGGGATGCCACGTGCCTGATTTTGGTGTACCACAGCTCAGGGTGATAGACAAGCCAGTGTGGTTGTCTATCAGTGCAGGAAGCTTGCTGTACTTCTATGGTACAAACCAACTGGAGATGCATCTTAATCTGCTGCCTGAATTGGGTTTGCCTTTAATTTGTGTCACCACATAAAACAGCAGCATCAGGAAGTTCTGGTGAATCTTGCTATACTGTTTATTCAATGGGGAAAAAAAGCAGCTGTAGCATGCCTGGGTTGTAAGCACCATGAAATCAGTAGGAACCTATGAGGTCAAAACTGACTTATTACTTATTACATTATTATTACTGACTTATTTGAAGTCAGACGTTTTTAAATGTGCTGGTCTTACACGGATTGCACTATGTGTGGGACTAACCATACCAGTAAGAAAATGGAATGGGTTTCAAGATGGTTTTACCATGACTTCTGGCTTTAACTTTCTTCTTAACTGTGTCTGCAGGACTTTCAGACTCATGAAGAACATTTGCACAGCCACAAAAATTCTATTTTTGTTTGACATACTTCACATAAATTTTTCCAAGTTCTTGAAACAATAGGCACAGTATAATTGGCCTGCAAGGAGTCTTTGGATGCAACTAACAAATGATGAGAACATTGGTGGTATATGGTGTCTTTATTCTAAATAAGACTATGTTCTCAAAATATTAGGCAAGTCCAATATGACCATGCCTGGCTACAGAACAAACGTCTGTCCTGTAACCCTGGGGAAGCGTAGACAGAAAGGTAGGAGGAGATGCATTCAAGAGCAGCGGGTCTGTGCTCATAATGTGCCCAGCAGCATTATGAGCACACCCAGCAGAACGGGGAGCAAGGGCTCATGACAAAACACACCTTTCAGCTTTGAAGTGAACAGCAAAGGGCCGGCTCAGGATAGAAGATCTGAAGCACGCGCTGGAGTGGGTGTTTCTCTCCTCATCTGTGCTCAGTGAGACTGCAGATGAGGAGCGATGTGTGCACAGGTACAACTCTCTCAGCCATCACCAAACCACAGTCTGCTCTGAAGTGGTAGACGGATGCCTCTAAGCTGGATGCACGTCTGCACAAAAAGTTTGCGACCAGTGCTTCAAACAAGTTATAAGGAAACTGAGACATGTAAACTGTAATAATATAACTGGAACTCACCCAGGACACTCAAGGCAGCAACTTTTCATTACTGCTGTGAAGATTGACGTGGGACCCAATGTTTATAGCTTGTTAAAAAGACTGCACCTCTGACAGCCAGCTGTCCCCTGGCACTGTTTTATTGCACTGAGTGATAAAGGGAGAAAAAAGGCCAATTGTTGACCTACTTTTTGTGGCACCAACACTTGCTCTGTGTCATTCCAGGGACTGAAAATTCACAAACTCACCTCCTTTATATTATTTAGCTGATCTTTCATGCATGGTTCAAAATTAGTCTGTGAAAGAGTAAATATTCAACTATAAAATAACAGTTACTATGAATAAAATCAAATAACTGACCCTAGAGGATAATGATAAATGGTCAGGTAGCACAGAAATAATCATTTTACCACATTGAATTACAGCATATCAAGGGAATTGTCATTGAGTCCAGTTTTATTAATGTAATACATAACTGATTCAGAGGTGGCAAAATGCAAACTCCCTCCTGAATCAGTTTAACCAGTGTGAATTTGTGGGTAGACCAGGCCTCAGACAGAACAAAAGAGGAAATAATCCCCTTGTAATGCAGCATTTAACACCTAGCAGTCAGGTGATAATTGCTTCAGTCCAAGGGGATTAGCACATTGTAACCTCATTGTAAAGTAAAATGTAACTTCCCTATATGGGGTTGTCTACATGGAAAATTTACAGTGGCATAAACAAAGGTATGAATTCAAACTGATTTAGTTTTGCTGGAATATTTCCTAGTGTGAATTTATTTATTTGGAGAGACGAATGTATTTTGTTTGTGATGCCTTTTTCTTTTCCCTTCTTTTTTCCTTCTGCAGTTCAGTCAACTTCACTTTATATAGTGTGTTTTTCAAAAGTTCACCCAAAACGAGAGACTGGATGTCCGCAAATAACAACACCTCATTTTATCAACTACCCTGAACCAACATGAACAAAGGCTCAAGTCCACTCTGAAAATGGCTTGTGCTATGTTGAATTTTAAAAGTGATCTAAGAAAGGAAATGGGTTAAGAGAGCTTTGTCCCACAGCCACAATGTGCAGGAATGGAGGACTGCTGGTTGTGAGGGTCTTCTCCCACATAATAGCAGAATCAAGAGTTTTATCACATATTTCCTTTCATTTCTCCCTAAGGAAAAAGCCCCAAGGAGTTCTCACCTGCTATCTTTTTAAGCATAGCCAAGGTCACAACAAAGAGTAAGATATGAAAATCTAATCTGCTTTGCTAATGCAAAATAACTTATTTCTGTATGTAACCTCACACAGGGTTCAGCCACTTAGATATAACAAGCTAAAGATTGCTTTCAAAGGTTTAATTCAATTTTGGTGAGCTTACTGTGCACTCCCAGAAAATACTGCGAGTTCCTCCCTGCCTTCCCCAAAAGGGATGCATGGCAAAGCTCTCCAGGATAAGCTCTTTGATTTCAGACGCACTCTTACACACATCAATCAGTCTGCTCAGTTGCACGCTTCAAATTTGAATCGTTTGGGAATTTGGCCACCTTAGAAACAATGCATGTTGCAGTGGCAACAGGCATCTACATATCAGAGAAACCTAAGGAAAATTCTTCTTCCACATGCTGTATGCTTTCTCTTAGCAAATGGGCATATAATCACATGCTTTTCTAAATAGGATTTTCACTACAGATAAAATAATATGTAATACTCCACCCATGTTTTACTCTAAACAAATACTCTAAGCTTTTTTGGCCCTTTTTGTACATGGGTGATCAAAAGCATTTGTTAATTGTTCCATTAACATCTCATCACTTGCTGCAGGCAGTGGAATTATGCACCGAGGAGCATCTGCAAATCCAAACTAGAGGCCTGTCTCCTCAGCCACTCTGAAGATGTTGTTTTAAACACTCACCATACAGTTCTTTGCACCTTCCTCTGAAGAATGTGTTATTGCTAGTACAAAATACTGGCTACACAGACTAACTTTTTGTTGTGTTGTGTGTTCACACCCCCACACTGCCCCCACCCCATATATCCTACTGATGCCAGTGGAAGCTTGTGATTTGGGATACATGGGATCATACATGGGATCATCAAGGTCTGCATTATTTCCTGAGAAACCAGGGTGACAAGGCAGAAATGACTGTGAATGTAGAAAAGTGATGGTATAATTTGATCAAAGTGCATTTCCTTACATTGGAAGTGTAGTTGCAAATTTTTCTTGGTCTTTCTGTTTAAGATCTTACCAGGTGGCTTCACTGGCAAATACTTTCCTTTTTAGTGGGGCTACTTTCAAGTACTTAGGATTGACAACTCTTTTCATAGAGATTGTTAGCATCAGTAACAAGCAGTAAAGAATCTGTAAAAGAAACATGTTTTTTCAATGTAATTGGAAGTATCTAATGGATAGAGCTATCTATAAAAGTGTATTTTGCCAGGAAATAAACACCTATCTCCCTACAGCAAGTGCAGTTTGCTAATTCTTTATAGGAGGCATTAATCATTCTGTGCTTTTTCCCCCAAACAACTAGAAGAAATTGTTTCTTTTTAATTACTCTGCAGCATCTTTACTACATTATTCAATTCAGCTTAAATAATAATTATAATGATGATGATGATAATGATAATAAAAATATTAAGCACATACATAGCATTTTGAATCTTCATAGTGACCTACAGCATTAACTAATGCATCCCAAAATATTCTGCATTTGAATTAAATAGGTGCACTACTCCAGGTAAATATTTATTTCCTTAGCACACTTTGTGGTGTCATTAAAGATTACACAAACATAACAGAGATCACACTTCTGTTACATGTCTAGTACCAGACCCAGATCCTGGGATTTCTCTCTATTCTGTTTACCTTCTACTGTTTGATGCAACTTTCCCATCACATACACGTCGAATAAAAGAGCTCTTTTGGGATAAAGTATGTGCAGAGCTCTTTTAGGAAACTATAAACTGGAGCATTCTCCAGCCTGGGAAAGGAGACAGTTATTTTTACTCTTAAATTCCTTCGAGGGAGAGGCGTTTACATATGAGTGTGACAAGGGCCATACAAGTACATAGAATGAGAGAGCAAGAGAAGGAAAGAAGTGATTAATGCTGCTTGGCTACACTACTGGCTAGAAGATGAAACTGAACCAGAAAACATGAGATTTTGCACAGAGATTTCTTTCCAACTCTGGTCACTTTCAAGTTAAGGATATCAGTGGCACTATTGACTCTGATTTCAAACATCTCTGACAAGAACCATCACCACCAGCTACAGTGACTCCTCTAAAGCAAATTACTACAGATAACCAGTACCAATTGCTTTTACCAAGCTGCCCCGTGTGCTCAAATAGCTCCCAGGATCCTCTCAGGGCTTGATGGAAGTGGTCAGTCTCCAGAGTAGCCTGTCAGAAATCAGCTGAGTGGTGATGTCTCACTAGTGCACCAGCTGGGAAAGAGCCAGTCCTTGGCAGGAGCCCCTGCACTGTGTCACAGCCAGGACCCCAGGGCACCGTGTCCTCTGCCCTCTTGCTCTGCAGAGCTGCTAAGAGCAAAGCTGACAAGCCAGGCCCCTGCACAGCTACGGGCAGCAACACATCCAAGTCCAGTGCCAGCAGTGCTGGAAACTCTGCAGGACACACAGGCATATGCAAGTACAGCCAGAGAATGGTAATTTCTTCTTAACTCTTGATTTGACTCTGGAGCAGATGCACTGGCCACTACCAGTCGTCACGATGTAGACCAAACCACTCTGAAATTACTAGAATAGTGTGGATGAAGAGAGTGTCTCAGAGCTGATTTTGCTTTCAATTGTTTAAAGAAGACAGAAATGTCTAGAAAATTCAGTCAACAAAATCAGTAATGTTTCTAGGAAGGTTATATATTTTTATGGGTTTTTTGGTGGGAATATCTGTGAGACTGTGAATATAATCAGTAGGTGTATCAAACTGCAGCCTAAAAAATCCTGAAACATTTTCCACAGTGAGGACATTTCTCCTCAGGAGCTGTTTGTGACTCACTGTTCCCGTCAAGCAGGTTAATGTGCCTCTAAATTTCGCCTGACAGAACATGTATCACAGTGTCAGCTGCGTTAGGGAATGACGAACACAGCCCGGCGGTGGTACTGTCGGACTCCCCATGGTTGATCTCAGCAAGGACAGGTGGAGGAAGTAACCTGCCTCAGTTCCAACAAAATAAAGGGTCGTGGCCAGCTCGAGGACATGCTAAGGCAGATTCAGCCACTTGTAAAAGCCCTCATTAATCTCTCTGAAATGAGCCTCCCAAGTTCTTGGAGGGAGGGCATGCTGAGCTGGAATCTGTGTGACCTGCTTATAAGCAGAAAACTGACTTAGAAACAGTGTTTGGCCTCTGAACAACTTCTGGTGTTTTGAAATCATCTTCTGCCAGTCCTTCATCCGTGGCAGGTGCAGCCTGTGCAGCCGCAGGGAGCTTGCTCTTCCCCATGACTGGCAGGGACATGCTGAACTGGGGCACACTCTGAGCGTGGGGGCCCACGTGCCACAGAGGTTCTCCTGCCTCTATGGATCAGGGGAGCTCTGAAGACCTTACCCTTTCCCCAGCAGCTTCTGGGGCCCAGCCTTGTAGCTGTCTGTTTCCTGATGGATGTGCCAATCTACGTGGGTTTAGCTGGAGATATCCCAGTGAGTCTATATACCATTACTGCCTTGTAGTGAGAATATCAGTGCTTTACCCTTAGCCATAATTACTTCAGCTTTTGTACTGAAAGAGTCAAGTTCACTCCCTGTACATATCTTAACTGGCATTAGGATCATACACACCCTGTCCAGATATTATCTTTACATTTCTGGAAGCGGGTTTCCAAATGGCAAGATTTATTGTTGTACAAAATGATGCTATCTTCAGTACTGTTGGTCCTAGGGTTCACTGCACTGGTTACTGAGGAGCTGTAGTCTTGGATCTGGAATGAATTTGGGTGCAAAGAGGAGAGCATTCCAGCTCTTGTTTTCTCTGGCTCTCTGGGAGTTCTTATGGTGCATTTTGTTTGAGTTAAGACTGATGCTGCTAGCTTCCACTGAGATATCAATTCCCCTTCAATGCTGATTTACTTCTCTTTTTTTTAAAAAAATCCTTTTTTAAAAGGGTCTGAAGAGTGAAAAAATATACTAAAGCAATTTTAATCAGCTCTCATTTGTCTACCTACATATCTTTATCTATTCACTGATGCCTTTTTTTGTATAGATCTCAAAGAAATGGATGGTGGATGCAGGGCAATGAATAAATACCTCCAGCCAGACTCTCATTAAAAAAATCACATCTAAGCAAATTGGTGTTCCTCTAATGTCAAAGGTCTCAATCAAAGAGAGCAGATAGTTTGGGCAACCTGTCTGCACTGCGCTCCTTGATCTTCACCCCTCCTGAGGGAATGTAAATGTCCAGCAGCTCAGCAGCACTAGCATCTGCCTGTGGGGCACCTCTGCAGATAAGCCACTGCAGTGGGGGTACTCACCAGCTTCAGACAGACTTGTGATGAGTCTATTCCATGAGTAATCTGCAAAGTCTTTGAAATCTCTGGCTTTCTGGATTCCTTCAGTGTCCCTTCCCTCACACTACAAAGACAAACACTGTAATAAAGATTTACTGAAACAATGGTATCCATCTGCTGCTACAGCTCCACAAACTCACATTTGCTAGGTTGAGATTAAGCAGTTAGCCAGACAAGATAGCCAATGGATCAACAAACATAACTGTAGCATTAAAAAAAAACATTGTGCAAGGGCAGTTAATGTGAAAAGGGCTTATTTCTCAAAATCGCTGAAGTTCTCCCGGGAAATCTGAACAGTTTTTCTGTGTAGCTGCATTCCTCCTGATCCTACAACTGCCTTTCTCTCCCTCAAAAAATCAGACAGGCTTCAAAATCCACAAAACAATACAAAAAGTTGCATTCTTTTCAGTCTCCCTTTTTAGTTGGGGTTTGTTTTTTAGTTTTGCTGTGAAAATCAGAAATATATTTGTTGAAAAAAAACTAAAACAAAAAAAACTAAAAAGTATCCCTCAACTGTTCAGGTTACCTTTTCTTTCCACAGCTATACTCTTATTAAATTATCAGCTATCACAAGACTATGGATGAGAGATAAGACCTGGAAATGGTCAGATGTCACATTTAAATCACAGCCAGCGGAGAGTGGCTGCAAGTCTTCTGAGGACCCCCACCCTGAGGAGGTTCTGCTCACCATTCACCATGCTGTGTTACACTCTGGGGATCTGCACCTCAGAAGCAACGGGAAGGAACTGCTGCAACCTCTGCTGTCAGATCCCATGGCTCCAACTCACATCTCACTAATCTCGGCAAGGACATTACAGAGCAAGAAGATAAACTTTCTCTTACCACAGAATACTGCATGCATGGTAAGAGTGAAACAGGTTTAGAGGTACACTCATCTGTCCAGGAAGGATGGGGAGCATGGAGCAGGCAAGCTTGCTTATCTGTCACCCACAAGGTGCTGTTGCTAGAGGACTACACTTTTTACACAGCATAACATGACAACTAACAAACTTTTAATTCTCGGGGAAAAAAATAAATGCACTCATACTTGAAGCAGGTTTTAGTCCACTGCTAGCAAGGCTCTGAGGTAATGATGCCTATTTTTATATCCATGTCTCAGGCAGGAGACTAAGCCACCACTCCAAGGCAAGCATGCCACCAAGGCCACTACCTTTCCCTCTGAATGTGGTGGACTCCACCAACATACAGCCCTGGTGCTGACTGCTCCTTCTAACAGTGGGGTTTTCCTCTTCTGCCAGGAGAACTGTGTGTGGCTGCTGAGCAGTGCGCATCACTGCCAGTTTAAAGCCCACGTTTGTGAAGGGGTGACCGATGAACAGAAAGGATGTGGGGCTACAGAGGAGTCAGAGAGAAGCCACTCCACAGCACCTTTGGTGGCTGTTCACTTGGGAAGATTTATGTTACCATGTATCACTCCTCTTTAAAGCCCCTGTCTCACAATTTTGCACTTTGTTGCTTCTCAGGACCTTGGTTTAACCCTCACTGACATCCCACTGCCCTCCACTCCATATATCCTTTACAACAGAGCCATGGGATGGAGTCCTCCATAGCAACATTTGCCTTCAAGCCACCAAAGTGTTAAACCTCTAATGTGCAGAGAGACTGTGCCCTTCCATCCTCAAGGGCAGGCTTGTATTAAGGTCCAGAACCCCCTCCCCTGGGCCACTCCAAAGGCCATTACGGCTAGTGGTGGGGCATGTTGTAGGCACTGCAAGGAGCAAGTGGGCAACGGATTCATAATTGAAAGGACTTAAAAAATTCAGGATCAATTTGTCAGAGGTGGCAACCCATTAGCAGGCAACTAATTTTTGAGATGTTGCCAGCCCAGCCTTCAGGAAATGCCCTTAATTCCCAGTGTGCCAATAAGGATGAGGCATGTTTGGTACCCTTAAAATGAGTCCTAGGAACATCGTAATGGTAGGTACCCAAAGGCGTTTCAGGTTTGGGGTTTGTGGGACTTAGAGGTTGAACATGTTACCAAAACTTTGTCTCCAAAATGTTGGTGGAAATGCTTTGCCACATACAAGTCAGATCTTTCTGTTGGAAACCGTCGTGGTCACCCCTGCTGCTTTATTGAGCATATTGTTACTATTTTTAAGAAAGAGCGTCTCACTAAGTTTTTCCTCCAGTCTAAGAATAGGAGATTTTTGGGGAAACAGCTTTATTGCAGCATGGAGTCAATGCAAAAATGTAACTATCCCTGCTCAAGACAGAGGGTTTCCAAGTTCGTTAAAAATTATATGCATTTGACAATTTTACTGTAACTTATTATGAGCGTGAAATAAAATAGGGGGATTTTTGTGGTTTGACTTGTATTTCTGCACTTATATATGGTAATTAAATGTAAAAAATGCCAATTAAAAGCAAACTTTGGCAAGAGATTAGTCAAAATATGTGCACTTGAATTTTCTAAGGGCTTGAGGAGGCATTCCTTTGACATTTGCTTTTTAAAAAAAGTGACTTAAAATATGACACTTCAAAAGCAGCTGCTTTGTGTGTTCACAAAGTGGTTTCCATATGCAGAGTTCATGTCAGATGTACAAATATATATGTGCCCACATGACCATACCGTAGGTAATAGGCTAAATAATTATTTACACACTACCTTCTCAAGAGTGGTGGATCTCTGTTAGTGCTCATTTTATAGGAAACAAGGGCAGAAAACAGATTATACCAGTAATAAATGCCCCTACCCTGTGCAATGCTACAGAATGAGCTACTGTTTGTGCCATGAAAATAGAACAAGAGACCTTATACGGCTGTCGGAATTTTTTTACATATTTCTGTGGATGTGACTGTGTCTTGACCTGGTCACATAACTTTTTTGTATCTCATCTTCCTCATTCGCAGAGTGGGTATAATTGCCTCTCTGAGTGGTGTCCGATATAACAAAGCAAAGAGCACCAAGAGCACAGAAAATCATTCCGGGAAAGGGTTGTTCATTGTTATACATAAAAATTGCCTGATTAGCTAGAGCTGCTGTGAAAGATAGGAAGGTGAAGTGCTCAGATGGAGTGAGAACTCATCAAGGTTTTTTTATTATTGCAAAATATTTTAAAAAATAAACTGAAGGTCCAGATGTGCTATTGCAGCAATGACTTGTGCTCATCCTGCTGCGCTTTGTTCCTGTCTTGTGGGCCTTTGCTCTCTCACTAGGCAACAGCCCCAGCTATGATCCATTCCCACTCCTGCCAGAAGGCTCTTTCCAGTGACAGTCCCACACCTGCCTTGGGGACTGCTCAGCTGCTGGGCCATAACTGTTCCTCCTGCTAGAAAAAAATGCAGCCTTTGAGACCCAAACCATCTGCTCTGAGCAAACCCCTGCAGGAAAGCCAGGCAAGCGTGAGGTCTCGTGGGGACTAGGAGTGCTGGTGCAATATACAGTCATCACTCGAGACAATTAAGAAATCTGCTCACAGGAGAAGTGATGGTAAACACAGTGTTGTGTGCTACCTGGTGTTTATCCTAGAGATTTGGAATTTAAAAGATAAATAAACACGCAGCCTCTGAGCATCGGTCAGGAAGAAGGTATGGAACTGTGTCCAGTCAGGATAGAGGTCTGGTTTTTTGAGGGATCAGGAAACCTGCTTCACTTGTGCTAATGCATTTAAGTACTCTTGCCGATATCCCTTTGCTAGCCTGCAGCTCCCTTGCCCTGATGGTAGCCTACCCAAATGTGGAGGTATTCTCAGTTCATCTCCTTTTATCCCCAACTTCCCCTCAGCTCTGAACCCCACCTCTGAGCTGAGTGCTTTCATCGCAGTGCATTCTGTCCCCTGAGGCAGCAGTGCCTGCGTGCAGCTGTGAGCTGCTGTGCTGATGTCAGGGTGCCCTCCTCCTGCCCCCGGGGCTCATATGGGCAAGTACAGCGTGAGCTGGGTCCCCTTACAAGAGATGAGCTCTACAAAAGGTAGGCAGCCAAGTCTTCTCTCTGGAGAATTGGGGAACTTTTGTCTGTGGAGAGGGTTTGCCTCCTTCTGCTGGTCATGTACAGACGTATAACTTTGCATCCCTCTCTGAGTCCTAGATCTGCATGACCCAAAATTGTTAAGTATAAGCCCTTCAGCAGGCCCCAAATTCTTGAGTCACACATGTGTTGTGATGCTGTTTCTCCCAACATGGCAGAGGCCATGCCAACACTAGGAGATGGCAGGCTGGTAGTCGTGTCCTCCTTCCCCATTTCTCCATTGTGTTTAGGACAAGCTGGGGTCTGGTGGCACAGACACAGCCTCAGTGATCCAGCAGCAGTCAGCAGGGAAAAACTTATGCCTTTCCATGCAGACCTGTCAGCAAGGTGTTCCCAGTCTCACTGGTCTGCAGCTGATCATGTTGAATTCAACAAAATTGGTGCATTTCGGGGAAAAAAATGACAAATAACTAGACATCTGCCCTGGTATCATGCCTATTAAATTTATACCAAATATCAATATCGAAATAAAAATCAAATATCAAATTTAATAAGCACGGTCAAAACTTCTAATCACTAACTGCAGACCAGTGACCTTGTGCATCTACAGAAATTTGGGAAAACAGGAGTGTAGGGGGAGGAAGAAAGAAAAACATTCTTTGTAAAATTCAGACATTCCCATAATTAAAATAGGAATACAACCTGAAAAGCCAATCACAGACATTAACACCCAGATGAACACACTTATAAAGAAAATAATAAGTAAAAAAGATACAATTGCCTCCAAGCATTCTTGGCACATCTCTTCCTTGCATTAAAGGCCAGAGGATTTGATTGAGAATTTTTGTGGCAGTGCTTGTGAACATGTCACAGTACAGGAGGGAGGACTTTTCCATTGAGTTCTCTGGTGTTGAGCACCAAAGAGGCACATTTTTTCCTAAATGCATTCTTGGTTTGTTGGTTTTGGTGATTGCAGTGCTGCAGGAGCAGTGCCTTTTCCAGATGGCATTCTGAATGCTCGTTCTATCCTGGCTGAGCCATCAAAGGTCCCCTAGGAGACAGGAATTGTCATAACCAACTGGAAAGAGCATTAGTCCTGCCCAGATACCCGTATCTGACAGTCCCTCCATGGACTGCTTAGAAGGGATACAGCGGTAATCTGCATCTGCCAACCACCCTGCTTCACATTTTCTCTTAATTTCTCTCTGAAAATTGCCACGAAGGAGGCTTCCTGTCTTCTTCAAAATTGTCTACATCTTTATAACATTTACTTTTATATTTTGGCAAAGAGTTTCACAGGCCATGAGCCTATTTGGGAAAGCACTTTCCTTTTTTCTTGGTACTCGTCAGTTCATCACTCATTTGAGACCAGATGCTGAACTAGGGGAAAGCAGTTTAAAGCTTGTCCAAACTAAAACCTTCTTTTAAAACTCACCCTTTCAGGTCTTGTCAGCAGCTCCAGGCATCACCAGAGCATATTGAAAAGCAATTTGTGACATCTGCGCTCTGCAATTTAAGTCTGGGTCTTGCCACAAACTGCTTAAACTGGAAGAGCATTAAAAGGTTAAAAGGACAGCTGCATGGGGCAAGCCCTCCCCAGGGATCTAATATTAGCTTGTCTCATGGTCCTGGAGGTAGAGGGAGGTTATGAAACAATTGCAGACATACCACTGAGCACGGCTGAGAAAGTCACTCTCCCATTGCAATTCTAACCAGGCAAGGAAGAAGCTGAGTCTTGAGACAGAACAGCACTTCATCTTAGCTGAGCATTTTCACCTCTCCTGAGCAACTTAATTGACTTCCCGTGTAAATGAGCACCTGTTAAAGACAGTGCGGTCTCACAGAGAGGGGAACTGAGAGCCAAGCACAGAGGGCTGAGCTCCCGTCTTCCCTGCAGAAAAACACTACTGCCATTCAGGATTTGGCCCCAAATAGCCATGCAGAAAATGAGAAGCAGGAAATGTAGCACCTGCACAATGGTGTGGAGGAGCTCTCTTCCCATTCCCCTGCCTTTCTTCTGCACCACGTGTTCTTCCCTTGATCCCCACACGCAGCCCTTTGGGTACGTGGCCAGGACTACAGCTCCAGCCCTGTTCTCCTGAGCGACATATGCTGGCTGGAGCTTGGAGCCTCTCTCCAAGCCCCCATCCTGGCCTGCACAGGTTCCCCATTCTATCCCTCCCACCTACACTGGCATCAACTTGATCCCTAACAACCTACTGTCTCAGCAGTGTTCCCTCCCTACTGTGGAGTGGGGCGCAGGAGGAAAGCAGGGACCTTTTCCCTGCTGTGATGTGTCTGGCAGGGAGAAGGATGTGTTACCTGATAGTGGGGTGGTGATGGGAATCTTTATGATTTTCATTCCCTACAGAGGGGCAAGGAAAATCAGGCACAATTGATTTTAATCTTTTCCTCTTTCCTGTCGTACTGCCACTGACAAGCAGCTTAAATAGTTTAAGTGGGTTTTTAAGTGGATTTTAAAGACTAGGTTATCATCTTAACGTATAGCATTTAACAAAACTCTGGCAGTTTAAATTCTACTGCTTTAATTCTGAACTGAAATGTTCAACATTTTTTGAAATCAAAGCCAGCCCTTTTCTTTGACATACAGGAACCAAAAAAGAAATAAAGAAAACAACTCTGCCTTAACTGTCCAAGCTAAAAAAAATCATCTCAACACTCATAAAATAAAATTAAGAAACTTAATCATTCAGAAGAAAAAATTTTTTTTTAAAATCTTGTCTGTGACAGTTTAATTCCTACTATGTTACATGCAATATTGTTACATACACAGGTTGCATATAACCACATGGCAGCAAACAGAAAACAAACTAAAGGAGACTTAGCTTGGGCTTGGAGTTTTCCTTCTGACACATGAGTTTTTATTCCCCTAGCAAAACCTGATTTCATGCCATGTGTGTTAAAATCATCACTTGCTTACTAGCAGGTAAGGTATGGTTTAGAGATTAAACAAAAAAGCACAGGGTAATGTTAATGAAAGAAACATTGCTTGTTCACCAGCTGCCCACAGAGACCAGCAAGAAGATCCCTGCACGAGAGCCAGCATGGCGTGCAGCACTGCTTCAGATTTCTTCTCTTTCCCAATATAATTTGTTCCACATGCTGTTTACCCACTGATTCTTCCAAACCACATCTTGGCTAGAAGGCAGGTGATGACAGGTCATGGAAAAAACAGAAGAATTTTGCAGCTTGTCTTGGCTGTAGTGAATATGCCCTCGTGCTTGGAACAAATCAAACGCTTTGTGCCATTAACAAACTGTGGCAAGTCCAGTGAGCCTTCCCTCCCTGGCAGGGGCTGGAAAGGTGCACCAGTGTTATAAAAAACAGCCACTTATGGGATGCCTTCAGTGCATTGACACTCATAGTAGAGGAAAAAAAGGTGTGTGCTGACTTACAGGAGCAAATGCACGAGTGTACTTATCTCTGGTTGGGTGGCAGGGGATAGAGAGACTGTTCCTCACAACCTGTGTCATGGCTCCCTTTACTGCCTACCTGGGAGCTGCCCTTGAAGCAACAATTATCCACAAATTCCCTGTCTTACAAGCCACTGGGGTGTCACTCGCTAAAGATACACTGGGAAGCAGCTTGTGCAGTTGATGATATGGCAGGGTTTACCTATTTCATTGTGTCAAAACTTCACAGTCAGTAAAAGTAATATCAGCATGAAAATGCAAAAATTATACCTCATGCTGCACGAATCTAATTTTTAATAAATAGATGTGAGGAAAACTTCCTCTTTTGCAAATTGTCCTTATTCTGGAACATACAAGGGGAAGGAACCATATACCCTTAGCTCCATTGGTTACCTTGGAGAGTGAAAGAGCTGTGTGGTTCCTTGGTAATATCTTCTCTGTTTCTCTGGGTACCACTGAGGGAAAGCCCAAGACTTCACATCTGGGATCTGAGCAGTGGAAGTGAATGGTTAAGAAAAGGAGGAGAAATGTGACAGCTAGAGGCTGTGTTGCTCCAGTACCATTGTCTTGTCCCGGCAGGCACATATCTGGAAAGGCACTACAAGCAATGGGACTGAGCAGGAGCATGGGCTCAGTGGCAGCTGAATAAATGTGCACAGATTTGCGTCAGTATGTTATTTTTGCTGCTGGACCCCGCTGAATTTATTTGACCTGGAAGTCACTGATCATCTCCCCAGCTGGGAAGAGACCAGCAGCATATAGTGTGACCTGCTTAAAAATCTAAGCTACAATGGCCGAAAGAGAGGAATCTCTTGAGGTATATTTATGTGTCTGTGTCAAAAGATCAAGTCTACAAAATCACTGGATTGTTATACCAGTATGATATGTCTCTATAGCTAAAGATGAATAGAGACAGAGGTGGAAAAATGCCTGTTGTGCCATGCAGTTCATCTAATTTATCTCTATGGCAAAGTATGCCCATTTACTGCAACAGTTTTTGGCTAGTTTTTCAATGTCCCAAGAAATGAAACTTCCCATGAAAAGTTACTTCACAGACAACATTGAAAATGCTCAAGATGTTTGGGTTTTTTAAAAAAAAATTCAATCAAAACTTTAAACTTACTAATTTCACTTCAGTACTTCTAGAGTCATGATTCTGAATCTCACTTAATGCCTGAATATCTCAAAAATCTACAGACCTTTATCAATATGGTTCTTTCAGTTAGTCTTCTCAGTGATAGAATTATTTTGTCCTGCCTGAATTCTACCAGTTTTTCCTGGTAATTCAGTGCAAGATTCCTTAAACCCCAGCCGTCAGCTGATCTGTGATTTTGTTTCCCATGGCAAGTCAGTGTCTGATTGCCTCTTGTCTAGCTAAAGAGTCTAGAATATCTCAGATTTCATTGGAGTTCATCAGGATCTACTTTTACAGAAAATTAAAATAATCCAGCACTACAAAGATGGCCATTTATTGATATGATGGCCAGAATATGGCCATTTATTGATATGAACATTCTACTCAATATCACACTCTTGCCCAAGCGTTTGACATGCACATTTTTGTCCTGACTCCAAAGCTGTGAGTACTTTGGAGGCTGCCCAAAGGAGTGAGCTACACCAGTGCCGCATACTCGTGTTACCTGCTGCACAGCCTTAACTTCCAGTCTTCTTTTTTCAGTTTATTTCCCCCGTAAGACTTACCAGGGCACTGAAATCCAGATGCAGTCAACCAGAATCCAGCTGTGCTGCTTTTGGGAATAAATTAAAAGAAATTTACTTGCCTAAAACCTGCTAAAATTTCTGCCTTCTTCAAGATTGTCTCCTTATCAGGCTGTGAACAGCAGTTTGGAGTTGGCATATCAGTATTTCCTTGCACATGCCAGCATTAAAGGGAAAGTACATGCTCCTGTCTCCAAATAAGAGATGTTTTCCATATGTGTGCTCTCCACTCTGTCCTGCCTAATGACTATACATTAAGGTATTATGCAGGAAAGGTTGCAACGTTTTGTACCATATGTCTGCGCAAGCGAGAAGCGTGTCTCACACCTGCTTCTTGGCTTTGGGATATTATTTCTCATAACTCTCTTGCTGCCTGGCTGGCTTGCACTGCTGCAGGTTTCAAATGGCGTGGCAGGGCAGCAAAGCAGCCTTCCCCTGCTTGGGGTGGCAACCTGTGTGAAAGCCTGTGGTCCCTTTCCATGGCATTGTGCTCCTGGGGAGGAAGTGCCCTGTAAGAGGTAATGGCCAGCCCCCTTCAAAACAAAGCTACCAAGCCACTTCCAAAGGAGCCTCACAATTATTCACATGGAAAGAAAGCTTATGACTTCTTTTCTCAATCAAAATTCAGACAGCTGGTCTGAAATAGACACCATTTTCCTTTAAATAACATAAGTGTTGCTGGATCAGGATTACATCTGTCACAGATAAAAATGCTCTATTTATGCCTTATTGTAATCCATTCACTGGTTTATGGTCCTCGTGTCCTTCAGGGAGGGTTGGAAACCCACACAGCGCTCCCAAATGCTCCATTTTGCATTCGGAACTCCAATTCTGTTGACAGATGTGTACAGCCACACTCAGAAGTCAGACAACTCCCTCTTGACTCTGTTTCGGAGGAAGAGCAAGAGGGCAAATTATTTCAGCTGAGGTCAGCATTAATTTAAGCTCAAAATAACTCCCTCCAGACACACCTGTTTCAGACAGAAGCATGTGAATAGGAGGTGATCTTCAGTGAATTCCAGCCACTTCCTTATTTCACATCCCATTTTGGGGCTCTGCCACCACAGACATAGAGAGCACACATGTACTCAATTAAATCAAAAAGTCTGCAATCAACCTGATAACTGAAAAAAGAATTACCCTCACTCTGCAAGTGGAATGTGAAGGGTTAGTAAACACATATTTCCCATTTTATGCATAAGCTTTGAATATGCAAATACAGCATGTTCCTGGATGCTTCAGGGAAAAGATCATAAATTTACTGAGAACAATCCATTAAAAAAAGAGGCCTATTAATGCATTAATGTTAAATGAAACAAAAGTTTCTGAGAAGACACCCTTTAAGCAATAATTTCCAGTTTCTCTTAGTTTCAATTGCTGAGAGTATCAACTGCCTTCTTCCTAGACTTTCTATATCAAAAAAGAGCTTATTTCCTTATAATCGGCCATTCTTAATAAAGCTGAGTTGTTCCAAATAAATGCTATAAATCACTGATACTCATTTCTTGTTGCTTTGTGATCAGAGATCTGCCTGTCCTCCAGGGCAAGGACATTTTTCCTTTGACTGCGTTTCACCCGACCTCAGGTTGGAAGGATCCTGGTCTCACTGTATCCCACCCAAAATGTCAGGGAACATCTGGAAACAGAATCATGGTTTTGTCAGTCTCAATTACCAATATTGGTGTGTACTGGCTAGTGTCTCCCAAGCCCTTCACAACTGCATCTCAGATACAGTCACCCAGGGTTTAAGCAGAGATTCTCAGAAGGGTTTGGGAAGCACAAACAGGACTTTGCTCTTGAAACCATCATTGTTCTTGAAATAACCCTTAGTAGCATAAATCTGTTCTTCACATCCACTTAAACTAGAGTTTAAACTCTCAAGAACTGGGAGATTTTCCCTGAGTAACCACAAAGCTTCTTATAGCTGGAGGCCAAAGCCGAGGGGAGGTACCACCTTGTTAACCTCAGCCAGCTTTGATATTTTTGTCAGCTGTGTCCTCAAAAAATAATGGTATTAGCAGCTCTGACTTAAAATACAGAGAGTTGTAGCTCCCTCACAGCAGGTAAACAATCTGTGCAATTGGACATAAATGCTGATAACAAGGCCTCCTTCCAATTAGGAAGCAATAAAGCAAACTACATCAGCAAAAATTCCTGCAAGCTTATTCCTTAAGGCTTCTTTGTGCTCTCATAAAACACAAACATTTTTACTGTGCAATAACCCCAGATTCATCAGCTGCTCACAGGTATACTTAATCCCTGCTTCTTTGTGAAACTGCCCAGAAAAGATTGCCTGGTGCTGCTGCAGCTAAACCTGGGGCTCAGAGCTGGAGGGACACATTTACACAGGAGAGGCACGGGTGGACATGCACAGACACAGAACTGCAGCTTCTCTGTGCAGGGGGATTTTGCTAGGGTAAGCTGAAACCTCTGTGTAGACATCTTGATTTTCAGAAAGCCGCTTGAATGGAATGTACTTGAAAAAGAGATGTGTTCTGAGAGCAGTGAAAACAAAGATCTAATGTGGGTGACATGTGGGTCTGAGATTACACCACCGCCCTTGGTCCCCTCTGTCTGAATTTGGAGGGGTGGCATCTAACACTTCAGAAAGACAGCAGTGTTCCTAGAGATATACAGAAGACAAATTGTGCAGTTCACTTTTTGTCCATGTCTACACAGTTCCCCAGTGCAGGCAATTACATTGTTTGACAGTCTTGACCCATTCCTTATACCATCAGAACTGCTCGGCCCCCAGGTGAGCCTCCCTGGGGATGGTGCATCCTGTGGGCCTGTGATCTCCATCTTCGCCAAGGTCTAATTTACAAGTTGCTGGCAGCATGTCTGTGCACTGCACATGCAAAGCAATTGGATTTTAACATTGCTCTGGAGCAGTGAAGAAAGAATGAAGGATCGAGGAAGAATTAAGGCCATGAATTAGTGGACACATGATGAAAGAGTTAATGCCTGTATTTGAGGCTTGTTCCTGACCTCTGGAAGGTCACTTGTGATTGACATTGAGGACTCTTGGAAAAATTACTGAGAAACAGTTTCTTGAGATAATCTGGGCTTCAGGGAGTAAAATAGATCATCAAACTAAGGTAAAAAAACCTCATCAAATAGAAGAGTTTATAAGATGGCACAAAACTTGATGTCAGTGTTATTAACATTGGAATTTTTTTTTAAAATAAGGTGCAGACATGGCTACCTTTTCCATATTGCTAGAAGGAGTAATTTCACTGCTCACCTGGATGCAAAAGGCACTTCTAGAAGATGAACAGCCCTTTCTGGGGCCAAGGGCGCCTGGCAGGGCTAGAGTGGAAGCAGGAGAGGGGCCATGGCACAGCAACATGACAAAACAATCTCCATCCCTCAATGCAGTTGACCTAGAGACTTCCAGACCAGAGATTTAGTGGCGACCAAGGAAGAAGTTTTCCTAACAAAAGATAGTAGCACTGCCTCTAGGAGACAGGAGTTCAGTAGCAGGGAATGGAGTTCAACAAAAGTGGTTTTTAACAGCCACTTTTGCTGTGATCTTGGCAGCCATTTCAGTCAAATCGAGCTGAATTATCTCCAGCACAGCTCTGTCTAGGCAAGAGACATAAGATTTATAACAATCTCTTGGAACGGTTTTGTAAATGCTTTGTAAATGACTTCTTTGATTTGCACATAACCTTCTACAGTGGAGATAGTGAGCATCATAGAAGTGGTGTGTCTGTCTATCGTCTGGGTAAATATGAGCTAATCTTTCTGCTGGCAACAGCTTTTCCTTCAGCTCACAGTAGGAACGGCCCTGCAATTACAGTTGCAGTTCATGATTATGTTGAAAGTTGATTGCTCAGCATGCCTGGGTCTTTGCCAAAAGCCTCCATAGGGTGCCTGGACATAGCCCAGGTGAGGGAAGGAAAATTACTGTTGGTCTGGCTAAGAGACCCAGTCAAGGCCTCAGAATTAGAGGCAAACCAGATGGCACAATAAGGTAGTCTAGAACAAATATTTCTATTTAGATATGGTTGTGAGGCTTAGACACCTCTACCATGTTCAAAAGACTGTCTCACAATATTAAAGAGAGTTGGATAGTGTGGGAACATTTCCATATCAGCAAGATCTGCCCTTATGCAGTCAGTGTGACCATGCTTTGCAACAGGTTCCATAAACTTCAGCAGTGAAGCAGAAAGCATGGGATTTTCTGCAAGGAGTTTGCCTCCCTGGAGGAAGACCCACTGGTAAGTGTAGAGCCCTTAAATATTCAAGATTTTTCAGCGATGTGGCTGAAGTTCTTTTCAAACATGGTAACATAGAGGCCTTCAAAGGTGTTACACAGCTGGTAAAAATTATTTTAATGGTCCCTGAGAAATTCTAAAAGCTAATGAAAAGCTAATATAATGTGAAAACAGAAAAAGACATAGGTGGTGGAAGGCTGAGAAGTGTCATGTTAAAGAGAAGAAGGAAGGCAATCAGATATATGTCTGAGGTTTGAGGTGTGACTGCTGAAAACCCCACTGGTCTTCACAGGTTTTATGAAAATGGACTGTTGTGTAAAGTGAACTGCTAGAGATATTTCTAAGGGCACAAACAAAGTCAAGAGTAAAGTTATGAGAAAATAAATTGGTTGTTTGATCTTCACCAAAGTGTCAGGAAGAAGACCAGTTACTAGATAGAAAGTCCCAGGACAACAACAGCATGTAGAAGGACACGGAAACAAAAGGGTTCGTGTCCAAAGCCTACAGTAAGAAGTGTTAACCTGCTGCAAGGGGAAGAATCAAAATCTACATAAGAATTTATTGAATAGGCTGAAACAGATGTGCCATCAAGAGTTAATAATAAAGGATTGTAGCAAACACATTTCATACTGTTTGGGATCTCCGCAATTTCCTTTGATTAGAAAAGAGCTTTTTTCTGGAACAGTCCAGAATCTTTCTGTTGAAAAACACTCAGTCATAAAAATACTGTATTAACAAAAGCATTTCGATATTTGTGTGTGTATGCATGTGCATGCCTCTGCATATTTGGACCAACATGGATTAAATTCTCCAGGAAATAAATCATAGGTTTTGAACTGATCTATTTTTCAACACTAGTGCTCATTTTACAGACTTCTACTGCTTTTCAAGGATTCTTCCTGTACAAGCAAATAAATTGCAACAGCTCTGCACTTGTAAATATGTGTTCTCATATGCTATAAGGACTATGTGCTATTGAAGATCTTTTGTGATTAATTTTGCATTTATTGAGAATATTAAAAGAAAAGCATACAATGGTTGTGTTTTGATTCTCACACTGATCTTTGTGCCTGTAAGCTGCCAGTGATACATTTGTTATGAAAGGAAAAGGAAGCACCTTGGTAGTGCCGTAGGAAATTTGCACCGGCATGCATGCAGCTATTTCTAATTGCACATATTCCAGCCATGCAGGGGGAACATGGGTCCTCTCCTTCTTTTTCACCCAAATAACGGCAAATGGATGACATGACTGAAATATATCAATAAGAGTCTTGATATAACCATGGTAGTACAATGACATCGGTAAGACAAGACATTTGTTTAGAGTTGCCTTCACAAGTAAGCACCCTTGTTTTGTGCTCATGTCTTCCCCTTGCATAGCAAAGAGGCATTTAGGAGTGGTGGAAGTTGGGTACCTCACTGCTATCTGCAGTTCTGAGCTCTGAGCTTTGCCCCAGTGGCTCTCTTTAATTAGACTAAATGGCACAGCTGGAGAAGATTACACAGGGTTTCTAACATGTAGCACCTTTGCTAGGTATGAAATGTAGCAGCTAACCAGAGCTAACAGCAAACCAAAACCAGTTGCTCAGAATTTGGTCCCTCCATGAGCAGTGCTCCCTTATAATGACATTGCTTTCTGCCGTTTCCTGTACCCTGAAACGTTTGCCTGCAGGAGATTGCTTGAGGTAGGCATCTGGGAGAGAACAAGAGCAGTAAACAGACCAAATTCACTGCTCTGGGAAGTGGGCAAAACTTAATGGGTGCTGACAGTGAGCTCAGTTATGGGCACAAGACTGGGAAGGAGCATGCAAAACCCAAACTTAGGCAGGCATTGCACATCATTCACTCTATTTAAATATGCTTTAAAAGGGACACCCCTGCAGCAAATAAAGTAATTCTACAGCATCCGTTACTGTGGGGTTGTTTTCTTGGGATGCTTCCCTTGATTAACAACAGGGTCAGGGTGGCTCAGCAACCCACTGCTTTGCTTTTGTAAAAGCAAACCCCCAGACTTCCAGAATTCTCAAACCTTCCTCTTTCTTAACTTGTTCTTGGCCCTGTAGTTTCCCCCACACTTCCCCAATTAAAATGTTCCAGCCCTGGGCGTGGGAAGCCATGCACAGCTGCATGCCTGGCTTTCCAGCCCGCCACTGTGACGGCTGGAGCTGCTGGCCAAAACCTTGGAAACAGATTTTTAACTTAGATTTCTGGCCAAGTTGTGGCCTATTTTAAGCCTTTAAAAACACTCTGGAGCCCATGCAGATCTCCATTGCCTTTAAGTAAACCAGTGGCAGCAGTACAACTGAGCTTTCGAGTGGTAGCCCTGGGTAAAATAGGGAGGGGGGGATCAGTATCCTGCCCACTGTTTTACAGTTTGCACAGAGGATAGAGTAGCTTCAAGTTTTGTTTCAGACTCTTCGCAGAGGCAGACCGTCTGCTGTTTTGTCAGTTTAATGGGAATTTAATGTATCCTTTTCTCCAGATGTGTTAACAGATACACAGATCTGTGTCTTTATAGCCAGATCTCTGAATGAATGCGCAAAGATGATAAGGGTGCAAAGAGCTTTCTCGTGTCCTCTCCAGAACATGTCACAGGCTGTCCCAACCCCCAGGGTGTTCCTGCTACCTACCCTACTGCCCCGCAGTTCCTCATGACTGGGATGGGCAGGGAGAGCCAAGGAGCCAGCAGACCCCTGTCAACAGCTGAGTTCTAGCAAAGGGGTCCCTTCTCCAGAAATATGTGGAAAGTCCTGTTGTAGGGCATCATAGCTCTGTTATAAGCTCTCTCCCAGCAATCTCTGGCATTTTGCACAAGGTGCCCCTAGGCCAGAACTCTGCATCTGGCAGGGTAGGAGGAAGGGGAACCACATGAGCTTGGCCATTGCCTACAGGTTACATCAATTATTTCGCCATCAGGAATGCATGTAGTTGGGAAACAAGAAGGTTTTTATGTAATCAGAGAAGTAAAATTCTGTAGTGGACTTTCATAAATAGGAAGACCAAAGGATGAGCTGGTTTAAAGTGTAGTTTAGGAGGTGACTGGACTTACGTGCTGTAGTGACCTGTGAGGAGGCGGGCCCAGGTAGATGGGCTGCAGCAGTCCTTGGCTGCCCGGTGCCTGAGTGAGCCATCCTCTCTAGAGCAGGTGGTGCAGGTGTCTCATTCTCCTCCAGGAACAGGGATAGGACAGGTCACATTGCTGTAGCATAACAGGGCACCTCTGACTGAAGCAGTGTCTTCACAGAAGGAAAAGCACTGTCTCGTCTTTTACACAGGACAACAGAGACATCAAACATTAACTTTCTCCTGTTGCCGGTGAGTGGGGTTACAGTTTAGGCCAGAGACCTAAGGAGGATGGTCTGAACATGAACTGTTCCTCTCATTTGCTGTTAAATATGGAGCACAGATCTACAATTCAATTATAAAGGCACCTAGAGACTAATCCATAGCACTGGCCTGCAGACTGCCATCAGGCACATCTCTGAAGTCTGAGGCATTGCTATACTCAGTGACATGCTTTTCTCTGTGCACAGTGATTGAATGAAGATCATGAACGAGTTTGCTGCAGCAGTTTTATGAATCTGTCCTCAAACCCAAAACTTATTAACACTGTGTTCTTCTCAGTTGGACTTTGTTACTGTTGTGTATTGATGTTAGCATACTATGGCACCCGTCACTACAGGGAAAATGACAACAGCCAATTTCTGTACATTGGAACAAGATAGTCTAGTTATAAGGTGTCCACTGTGATTCAGCATTTGCTGAACTGTTAACACATTTCTTTTCAGTTGACAGTGCTCACTGAAACTGGGAGTCTAATTGGAGCAAGAGACTTGCACAAATCTGCTGTCCTGTAAAATTAGATTTTGAAATCAATGGCAGTCCAGTCAGCTTCACTGATGCTCTGTTTTGCTTTTTTTTCTTTTCATCAATGTTTTTCCTTCAAATACTGAGCTGGTTTATGTGTAATTACAATTCATACAGAAAAAAACCAACAGGGGCCATGAGTGACACAATACAGCTGCATAGAAACCTGGAAAGCTCTGCAGATTTAGGTAAGTAAAGCAGACATGTCATGATCCCTGACCTAGCAGAACTCCATGTGTGACAAAAGCTTTTGAGGGGAGTCAAGACTTGTGTGCAGCAGGTAGCCTCAGTTAGGACGAGAATTTAAAACAAAAATTTTCATGCAGCTTCTCCTCACCAGCACTGCCTGACCATGCAGAGTAAGATTTCTACTCAGTGACACCCACTTGCCCACTCCACCCCTGTGGCCTCTGTCCTGTGGATCTGCCTTTGGCCTGTTTAGAGCAGTGAAAATGATGGGGCCTCAGAGTGGACTTTAGGAAAGGGACAGAGGGTGAATGAAGTGGATCAGAAACTACATGCTGATGGGCAAGGGAAAGGAAGAAGAAAGGCAGTGTTCCAGGTTAGAAAATCAGAGGTGAAGTCATCAAGGGATATGTAACACCAACTGATAGCCAGCAATAAGTGCAGGAGCTCAAACAATATGAGAATTCTGATAACAGTAATTTTCGATTGCAATAAATGCACTCTTCTTCCAAGAGGACAGCTAAAATTAGGGAGGAAGTCATTTCACAAACAAGCATAAACAGAGATCGGCTCTTCAGGCTAGGAAAAGTAAGGAGCAGGGTCCCTTCCCCTTGAGATAACCTTGGGAAAACGTCCAGACTGGGAGGGAAACATCAGAAGTCAATGTGACTTGGCGTTGGCCATCACCAAGGGAATGTGATATGTCAGACTCATTTCTAAAAATCCTGTCTCTGTCTGTCTCAATTATCAAGAACTGAAGCACGAGCAGCTCTTGTGCAGACTGCACAGGATGGGGCAGGGGCACACAGTGGCTTCCAAACCTGTTCTTTGGTCTTGCCAAGGTCTGTTCCCTCAAGTAAGAACCACTTTTCCCTTCTTTCCTCCAAGGCATAAGTCTCTTCAGACAGAGACTGGAAACAGGCCAAGGTTCACTTGGTCTTATCCATTTCCCTTCTGCCTTCACCTCATGACCCAGGTCTCAGGAAGGGATGTAGTCCCAGTCTCCATCATGCGGCTATATCCTGGTGATGTGGCAGATGGTGCAGATACTGCACAGACTGGTCAGTAGCGGGGGTTCAGTGCCTGCAGCACCCCAGAACAACCCCCATACAACTATGTCTCTTCTTCAATTAAATGGTCATTTACCTTTACCTGGTCTTCATTCAGTCTATAGGCTGGGTGATAAAGGATCAAAACAAAAGTTTCCTGGCACAAACCTGTAAATGTGACCTTTGTGAAGCAGCAGTTACTGCCTTCTTGTGTGCAAGTTAGCTGCCAATTTGCATACAAAAGGGACAGACCACTTGTATAAGGATATTAAGTTCTAAAGTCAAAAGAGGATTTACTGTGGCTTTTAAGACTGATCAGCTTTGTCACTTTGAATTCATCAGTTTAAAAATCAAATTATAGACTTGCTTGCTTTTTGGTTTCTGAGAAATACGGTTTAAGAAATAAGAGTGTAAAAATATATTGCATCTCCAAAACAAGCCATAGTAAATAATATCTATTCATACTCTACGTAAATTCACGCCCTAGATTCACAAACACTAGTTCAGAAACTTGTTGGCAGAAGATGCAATAGACAAGTATACAGGCTGTTGGCAGAAAAAGCACTTCCATTATTCATTTGTCACTGGTACCCAGGACTGTGATGCTATTCAAGGTTATGTACTGTCTCAAAATAAATCTTTTATCACCACTCACTTCAGCAGCCAGAGCTTGTGGTGTATACAGGCACACACAGACACAAGGCCAAATGACAGCCATCTCTTGCTGGAATTATTCTCTTGCAACACAGTTTCATTTAAATACTGTGCACTGTTCCTTTAGAGGGTTTTATCAAGTTAATGGTCAGATGAATCTCCTGATGGACACACTGCTGATGTGTACAGTGCCTTACATGCTCAACATCTAATAAGGCACCTTTACAGCAAAGTCCAGAATCTGTGGTAGTCTATGCAGGAAAGTAGTAGTGATGAGTAAGAGACAGCACTGGAAAAAGTGAAGGGACTTTGTTCTTCCCTGGAGTCTGGACCTCAAGAATGATAACAAGACCCAGAACAGAGAGAAGCAGTAAGATAAACTTTTAAAAAGTCTTTCTTCATTAGACTGGACTGGTGCTAATGTAAATGAAAACCCTGTCCCTGAAGAGATGAAAAAATATACAGTGTTAATAATTTTGATCTCAACTCAAGACCATCTTATTTGAACCAAATTAGGATTTTCATTAGTTTAAATGCTAGGATAGACTTGAAAACTGACAAAAACTAGAGCAAAACTTTTCAGCTGACATTTTGCAGAACACCAACTGAAAATATGTATGCACAAGCACATTTTACTACAATTCCATATAGCAAAAAAACAGAATGGGAACTTTACCTCTGCTCCATAGAGTATTTAAGTTTAAAATTTACCATTTGGAATCTTTTCATCTGTCTGAAACATGGTAGAGGGGTTTTGGCCTGTGGAAACTTAAGCATAGCAAGGGAGACTATTTTATGGTGTACAAACTCAAAGAGATAAGAGGAGCAAGGTAGGGGAAGATGGTTCTTACAGAGACTGATTCACTTATTTTCTAGTTAAGTGGTGCTAAAAGTCTTTGTGCTAGGCTAAAAGACTAAAATGAGAAGTACCTAGTAACCTAACAAAAAATCCAAATGAGAATTGGTGAAGTTTTCATGCAGTGATGGGAAGTGAAGAGGGCATTTCTTGTATGTTTTGGATCTAATTCATAACCCTGCACAGCCTTTCAAATGCAGTTGTGTTCCTCTGCTGTCTTCTCCTCCAAACACAAAGTGAATAAATAGTAGTAAAAAGAATAAAGAAAGAGAAAAAATTACTCCTTTTTTTGAAGAGAAAAAGAACAACATTTATGAGGCATGAGGCACACAAGGGGAGTCACTGCCCCCATAGTCATTATGGCACAGGAGGACCCTCCAGAGAAATAGACCTTGGCTCCAATAGTCTCACTTGGGGACTGGTGGTGGCAGTTTTGGAGTTGGTTTTCGAGAAGTGGTTTTATACAAGAGGGGCAGAAAATGGCATTTAGATATGCAGATGAGTTAGCTGGGGGCTGGAATGTGCAGTACAACATGCTTAAGATAATTGCATTTGTATTTCTTGGAAACTCACTCCTCCAGGGTTTGATTAACAAGATGGTCCTTGCTTATCAAAAAGATGATGAGGGAAGTTGACAGAGATAGTGCAACTTTAATCCAGACAGGGAAAATACTGTCTTTTAAATTAATTTCATGGTTCCTGTCATTTGCTGCAAAGACAACAGTGATAGTCCATTTAGTAACACTAAACTCCTTGCTTTTTCCTGCCCATATATTTGTTTCAATATATAGATATTTGTTCTTCAAAATCCTTTGAACACTCTCCAGGTCTCCAGGTCACTTGAAATCACTGTATTTATTGATCTTCGACATTTAATCCACTTCTCACTAGAGTATGCAGATACCACAATTCAATAGCAAAATTAGTCTCATGGGATAAATTTTTGGCCCATTTTCTGAAAAGTTAATCAAGATTTCCCACTTTGGCTGGAGAGTTTTTGGTCCTATTGTTCTGCTGCATGCCTGTATGAACTAAAGGCAGCTGGATTTTGTGCAGTGTGGCTGTTTCTTCTGAAGGAACACCCAAATGGTTTTTTCCACTTCTGGTGCCTGGCCCATGAGCAAAAGCTAAGGCAGCTGCTTCAGTTTCGATCAGCACTAAGTCTTTTCACATAGGCAACAGAAACACTGTCTATTCAGTGGGATGAATAATATTTTTTGTGGGCTAGATCAAAGAGCCTGTCAATAGGAGTCAGGTGAGACTTGGAATAGCTCAGAGGAGAATTCCTGCATTTCAGCATCAGTATTCTGAAATGGGATGTCAAATTCCTTTGGGATGTTGCCTTCCCAACAAGATGTATAAAACTGTTAAGAGGTTAACTTTCACTGGTCTAGTGTGGGTTGTTTGTTGTCTACGTGTAATGAGATGCAAGGATGGTTACAGAAAACAAAAAAGCAAACAACCAAATTTACATGCAAGTGGGAGAAGTGGGAGATCTCTTAAACCAAACAGTGAGGAAACAAGAGATTCCACACTGAGGTTTTAAGGTGTTTTCTAGCATCTGTACAAGCAAATCAACAATATTACTCATCTGGGAGGTCTACTGGGCATCCTCAAAGCTTATGCATTTTGTATACTTGGGTCATCTCAGCAGTGGAAGATTCCCTGGAACAGGAGCAGGTCTGAGCACTCGTCTCTGTGCCTCATGGCAATGACAGCAGTTAACAAACTCAGCAGGGCCTGGCAGCTGAAGAATTAATGCTTCTTTTCTCCTGATCTACAGAAAAATGCTGGCATGGAGGTGGGTCTGATATCTTCTGCCAATGGCATCCTGACTTGTAAAAGCAATTGTGTGGCCAGCAAGAGCAGGCAAGTGAGTGTTCTCCTGGCAGTGGTGAGGCCACATCTCAAATCCTGTGCTGAGTTTTGGTCCCCTCACTCCAAGACAGACATTGAGGTGCTGGAGTGAGTCCAGAAAAGGACAATGGAGAAGGGTCTGGAGCAAAAGTCTGATGAGGAGCAGCTGAGTGAACTGGGGATATTTGGCCTGGAGAAGAGGGAGTTCAGGGGAACCATACCTCTCTCTACAACCACCTGAAAGGAGGTTGTAGCCGGTGGGGATCAATGTCTTCTCCCAGGTAACAAGTGACAAGACGAGAAGAAATGGCCTCAAGCTGTGCCAGGGTAGGTTTAAGTTGGATACTAGGAAACTTTCTTCACTGAAAGGTTTGTCAAGCATTGGAATGGGCTGCCCAGGGAGGTGATGGAGTCACCAACCCTGGAGGTATTTTAAAGGTGTAGATGTGGCACTTAGAGATATGATTTAGTAGTGGACTTGGTAGTGCTGTAATAACAGTTGGAATTGAATCATTCAACATAAATGATTCTATATTTCTAGAAACCATCAGGTTCAAATACCTGCCATGCTTGTGAGCCTAAAGGCTACTGGCCCGATGTTTGTGAGCCCAAAGTCTACGGCATCCATTCCTGCTCCTCTGTTACTCTGGATTCAAACCAGCACCCGTTGTTCATGATGATTCAACTCAAGCAGAGAAAATGCAAAAAGTATTTCTGTGTTGTGTTTGTAAGAAGGACATAAATACACTGGGAACATCTACAATAAGGAGACAAAGTGTGAGAGAGCGCGGGCTTTCATGTGGCATCACACTAATTAAGGGATACATGGATGCAGAGAAAATGGTACTGTGGGAAGCTGAGCTCTCAGCATATGCAAGTCCCTGGAATAATACATCATTGCTGTGTTACATGATCAGGAGGTGATGTGTGGAGCCATGAGATGTTTGACTGGGCAGTACTGATGGCTGTTAATCTCACAAAATGGTCTTGGGTGTGAAGAGTTTGTGCTCCCCAGAGCAGTCAAGGCAGCCCTCCTGAGGTATAGAGATCACACAGAGAACTGTGAATACAACCCTGTGTATGGTCTGAAATGTTGGTACTTGTGTAAGGCTGGATGTGTGGCTGTTGCCTTTTACTGTAATTGTGGAAGGAGTATTTCACTTTGCCTACTCATCATCAGATTAAATTTCTCATTCCCTTAAAATGCCAAGCCTCACCTTCCCTATCTCCATGCAGTCATGGGGTACACCTCTGGGATGCAGTCACACGGTGCCATACTGCCCCCACATCCAGCTGCTTTGCTAAGATAATGTAATTTACTCACGTGGCTGTATTTTTCCCAGTCTAAGATCACTTGATCAGACCTACCTCTGCCTGCTGCATCCCTATACCAAGTTCGCACTTAACAAAAGTCTTCAAGGCACCTACAGAAGCAAATTTCCACCTCTACACAGATCTCATTTCTGAGGCTTTTTTGGCTTTTACTTTATGAATCCAAGTCCTTGTTCCTCACTTTGATGACTGTTTAATCAGATCGTTTAGCCTAAAATAGTTTCAAAATAGCTCCTGAGGCAGCTCACATTTAATTGCAATCCATCCATCTAAAATTTTTTCATGGTAAGAAATTACTCTGCACTGTTTATGATATTATAAAATCTTAAATAAAAAATGCACAGTTATTAGTTTAACATGAGAAAAGAAAGTCTAATGAACATCTTCTAATCCAAGCAATCCTCTCACTTAATTTCTGTTCAGGTTAGATATTCACATTAGTAACCAGATGGGTAATGTCTTATATCAGAAAGATATTTTTATCCCAGGAAATTAAAAATTCACTTTAAATTAAAAAGAAAAAGAATACCAAATAACTCAAGAGAAAATATGCTGTAACTCATAGGTCTTTCACAGAAAAAGAATGGGGAAAATTCCAGAAGTACAGAAATACCTTGGACTAGTCAGAACAAGAAGTGTAGCTGGTTCTGCACAAAATGAAAACTCTTTGTAGTAAACTGCGGAGAAGCAGCAAGTACCTGTTTCTAACTGTACATGACGTGCTGAGAAAGATATTATTGCTAAATAGTTCAAGATTTTCTCATATACAGGAGTTTTACATAATTTCATATGTCCATTTATTTAGGCAAATATTTTTCTTTCCATTAAACAAGTGTATAAAAGTCTGCTCTTTGATTCCGTACTTATGGTACATATAGGTTAGTGGATTTTGCACATGACTTGGTCAGATTTCAGAGCAGTTTATCAGGAAGAAAGGAGTAAAAATATCATAGTACTTTAATTACTCATAGGCTCCAAAAATGGCATTGGTGCTGACATAAGGGAAATGTTGTACACACAGCCTATGTCTTTTATTTGGAACTGATAAACCTGAATAAACCCACAGGCATACATATGTGCACACACACACAAATCCCTGCTGCTGCAAATTCAAACAAAAACTGCTTCTGTGCGCAGTTTCACTTCTCTGTGCAGCTGGGAGGACGAAGGCTAAAGCATCAGTGGAGGCTGTCAGTCACTGAAATCTATCCCCCAGGGACTATAATTACCCAGACCCAACTGTTCAGCAAAGGGTACTAAAAGCAAAGGCTTCTGAATAATACCATCTCCCTAATTACCTAAGGGTTTCTATCTTCAAGAAACTTGACTGATCAATTCTCTTCTGAAACTCTAGAGCTTAAGTTCATGCCGTGCTAAGGGAACAGCTTGATGAATCTGACTGCATTTGCTTTCCTCAAATTTACGCAGCAGCAAATGCTGTTCCTCATCCTAGTGATTCTGCCTGAGAAAAGTGAAGACCCAGCTGAATGATGCTACATATACATAAGCATCCAAAGATCAGATGTTCTTTTAAAATGTATCTATAAAGCCCCTCAGCCTCTAACATCTGCAAATTTAGATTAAAATCTCATGACAGTAAGCTTTTCTGTGAAATCTCTGAAATGTTTGCTCCTTAATAGGCCAGAAGTTTCCCACGAACCACCTTGACTGCTGTGCAAAAATATAGTCCATGTTCGAGTCCTGTGGTATCCCTGACTTTTGGAAGTTCCTGCAGCAGTACCTCCACATTTCATTAACCTGTGGTCAGAAATGGGTTCCTTCATCAGAAATATGTGGCCTGTTATTTCCAGAGTCTCTCCACTTTTCGTTTTTGCTATAAAAAGAAAGAACAGAAGGCCCTAAAATAGTTTCTCTATACCAGTGGTTTGTAATATTTTTAGATCACGTTCCCCTTTCTTCTCTGTACGTGTTCAACCCTTCCTCCATTCCTGGCATCTCTTGCCTTCTCTGGCCTACCCTCATGCTCTGCATCCCAGCCTCTAGCCACCTCCTCCAGATCTGACTTGTAACTGTCTTCCTTCCCTCAAAGAAAACCTATGCTCCCCACTCTGCAACAAAGGGAGCTCTGGTCCCCTCTCCATTCTCCCCATCCCAGCCAAGCTGCCTGGCAATATCCCGACTGCAGCCCCGCTCTCTCCAGCTGCAGCCACCAGCCCTGCTGGTTCCTGCTGTCAGGGGTCCAGACGAAGTGTCTGTCATCACTGAAGAGCAGGTCCCCACAGGTGGCCCGTGTACCCAGCCCCGCCTGTGTGACAGATGCAGCCCCTGCAGGGGAAGAGGGGACGGGTGTGGGGAGGAGGCAGCACAGCATTTACACCCGCAGGCAGTGCTGTGACCACAGCGCAGCCTCTGAGCCCACGGTCACTCCTTCCACCATTCCATTCACCTCTGTCCATCCACCCTCACTCCCCACACCCTGTCCCTATGACTTAAGGCAAATACTTCCCTCTTCATCCTGCTTCCTGGGAAGCAAGAACACCTGGGGTTCAGGGAGATGGGCAGCACAAGGTGGGCAGCCTGGTGGAGGCTCTAGAACCCACGTTCCTCCCCAGCTCCAAGATCTGCCCTTGGCCTCAGAGCTGCACCTCTCCCCTTCATGCAAACCATTCCCGGTGGCCGGGTGATTCCTAGTCAGAACTGCATCCCTACCTGCATGCCATTATTTATTTGTTATTCAAAGCATGTCAGCTTTGAAATTTTTATTCAAAGCATTCTTGCCTCTGCAGTTTGCCCGGGCAAGTGAAGCCATAGGAGCAGGCCCAAACACATCAGTCTCGATGCTGAGAGAGTTGTACTCTTTTGAGGAAGCTTAGGCAGTGATAGATCTCCAGAACAAAACACTGCCTCATAACTAATATTCATTGGCTGTATTTATGTCAGTGTGCTGCTCCAGACATATAGGTTGACGCTCAGTGAATGTTTATGACTGTGTGTGTACTAAACAGATGTTCAGCTGCTTCAACTCTTCGTGGGTTAAAGTCAACCATAATGGCAACCACAGGTTGGACTGGCTCATAGGAATGAGTCACATGCAATTTTTCAGCTGAAAGGATGGGATTTGATTCTGTTTCAGTGGAAAGATAGAAAAGCTCTCATTGTCTTCCTTTGAGCAAGATAAAAAGAAGAAAGGAAAAAAAAGAATAAAGAGATTTTCCATGCCATGGCTAATCATTTCAGAAAGATTTGTTTCTGATAAGCTTCATGAGTTCCATGAAACTAAAAGGTGTATGAATTTGATTCAAACTTTTGTAAAACATTTTCTTTGGCTTAAAGGAAAACACACATAATTTCAACTGAAAAGAAGAATTTTTCAGGCTTTTATGGGAAGAAGAAAAGAGATTTTTAAAATGGGACTCCCAGTGCAACCTCAGCTAATGCATTCTGTACCAAGGCGTGATAGAAAGAGGAAAAGCTTGTGTTCCAAATACACCAAAAGCACATTTTTAACAAGCTGTTCTTTATTGTACTGAATCACACTGTTTATATGTTTTACCCTCTACAAACAATTTGTGTGCTTTAGACAGAGAAGGGAAGAACAAAGAAGTGGAAAAAAATGGCAAAACAAAGTCACTTATAAATGAACTCAGATCCATTCAACTGAGATAATCAACACATGCTGTACTTCAAAATTGTTGGAAAGGACAACAGAACGACTTCATTAGATGAGCTGTTGTATAAAAACCAGACCAACAGAGGCAAAATACCTTGTGAAACCATAGAAAATATCTATCAGCCATTAGAGCTGGATTCCCTTCCCCGTAGTATATCCTGTTGAATGTGAACAAAATGTGACATTTGGTCTAGAACCACTAAAGTCTGTCAGAGAGGTAATCCATTTCATCTTGCACCCTCTTCAACCTCCTTTTTCCCAAGTATTTTCTCTCTTCCTTCTCACTATCCTGTTTAATTGGCATTTTTGATGCAGCAGACTCTGATGGTTTTCTCAAGATAATCACTGGTTTGCACTTTAGGGAGCCCGTGAGAAAGACAAAGCACATTAAATCCCACAGATGTCATCCTGAACCACTGTTGCCACATATTTCCCTCAGCAAGGAGAAGATCTTCCCCTGGCAAAGAAAAGAAGAGCTCTAACCTTGAAAACTGACTGAATCCAATGACCTGCAAAGGGCAGAGATTATAGAGTCACATGAGTGCTTCTGTCTGGTGTTTTTGTGGATGTCTTGCTCTCCTTTGTTTATTATTTATTTGCCAGACCTTTCTGGAGGCACAGTACCTTGAGAAGACATGGAGTCATTGACTCCTTCCTCTATAATTGTCCACCAGCCACTAATTACAGAGAAGCAGAACCGCAGGATGTTTTTAATGTTCCTCTGACCTGCTTTGATTGCCTTGCAGAACTCACTTACAAGAAGGGGGATTTTTTTCCTCTAGTCAGCAAGCTTGTTGCACGTGTCCGTGGAGGCCACACAAAACCCAAAGAGCTTATGAGCAAAAATGCAGTGGAGCATGAGTGGGCTCCATCTCTGCATGGTTCCCTTGCCTATGCTGGCACAAAGGCAGAAGAAACACCTGCGTCCCTCTGCTTTAATAAACAACAGCTTGCAAATGCTGTGGCAATGGGATCCATGCGTGAATTTGGAAAATGCAAGGCAATAATGAGCAAGAGCCATATGTCTTCCTGTGAGACAAGTGAAAAGGTGTGGAAGGAGCCATGACCTGCAGAAAACTGATTAATACAATGAGTGGTGCAAATTTTTATGTGGAACCCAGGGATACCACCCTGCTAGTCAACCACAGAGGGGAATTGCTGTCCAGAGTTCCTATTAGATACCACATCTTACTAGGAGAACTGCTTGATTTTTATGTTACTTAACTGGACTGCTATCTTTATGGTAGCTCAGTACTTTAGAAGAAACTCCATTCGACTGAGTACAGGAGGGAAAACTTGCTACATGTCTATGAGGTGTCATTTAGTTGTAGCCTTACTAAAAGGTCTGCTGCACTGCTGTGCTGGTGCTGGAAATCATTTCACGGCTGGTTCAATGAGAGAATGCCAGAGTCTGCTTGTGAGGGCAAGGAACACAGCAGGTGGACCTACAGAGCTGACCATGCACAGAATTAGGAGGGCAGAAACAAAAGCTGGAGATTCTTGAAAGGCTTTGCCTTGCAGGTCTGAAACCTTTTGGGCTCTGGTCAGCCTTTTCCAGAACATGAGGGTTGGGAACATGCCAGCAGCACAGGGTACCCCTTGGTCGGAACTCTACGCTGGAGATGTTCCCTCCTTGTCACAGTCAGCCATTGCAGACCCTGATCTTAACTCAGGACTCTTCAGCTGCACACCAGGTTCATTGGGTAGGTTTCCATAGCAGTGCACAATGGGGAAAAGCTATACGTGTACTTTGTGCCAGTTATAAGATGGGGTCTGGCTGTCCAGCAACTTATGTTCAAAGAGAGCCTTTCCTTTATGTATGTATTTATATTATATATGTTTCATCTTCTACACATTGTATAATGTGTTCTCCTTGATCTCAATCTTCTATCACACACCTACTTTACATGGTTTTAATTGGATAAATATCCATGCATTTAACACATATGAATGTTACAGTCACTGGCAATACCTTTATTCAGTTAGTGTCATATCACTGGATATTATGTTTGGATATTGCCTCATCCATTCAGTTTCCTCCACACTATATTTTCAGTATCTTGTTCAGACCTCAGTTCAGGAAAGATGTAAATGTTCTGCTTTTTGGTCTATTCTCAGTTTTCATGTTTCTTAATACTGCCCTTATACAACTGCAAGAGTTAAATGTCTCATTTCTCAGGTCTCAGTAGAAGTGCTTTCATCAGCTGGTATGATTTGTCCAGATCACTTGCAGCACTTCAAGACACAGTTGCTTGTGCAATGGTTAAAGACAGCATGAAAGGACCTCTTCACAAGCAATCTGAGCATCAAAAATAAATCTTCTTTATGAACATGTTACCATGTAAATTGTACTGGTAGTTGATGTAAAAGGAAGGATCATGTGAAACTGAAGTGTCCAAGAAGATGAAAGCTGAAAACTGATGAAACTCGAAGTTGTTGAATACCTCTGTGTATTTCTCTCAAGTCATTTGCACCCAAAAGGTAGAAAGAAGGAAACTCGCTGAACATTCCCAGATGGCAGAAAAGGGAATTTGGACATACCCCAACAGTTCCTAAACATGATGATAGGAGACCTGTTTTGGAGGCAAGATTAAGAGTGGAATTACAAAAAAAGTTCCAAATGGCATTGCTGTCTTGTGGAGTACTGACTTTTAGAAGTATTGACGTCAAACCTCTTCCTGACATTTGTGTGCTCTCCCATTTCCCATCCGCAGAAAGTGCTGGTGTATACATTTCAGTCACTGATAGGAAATGCAAGCGTGCACCAGCCCCTTGTCAGCCTGCCCTCAGGACTGAGTCTGCTGCGTGTGTCAGGCAGGCTAAGCACAACACATGGGACTGGCGGATGGCTACTTGCCAGTAATAGAAATCAAACTGGGAGCTGTGTTCCCAGGTCTGGATGAAAGATCTAAACAGGCAGAACAACTTCTAAACCTGCAGACTGACACACAACCTATACCTCTCATGCAACAACTTCCTCAAGCCTTGCCCACGTGGATTGGGCTGTGACAGGAGAGTGTGTGTGGAAACACGTGGATTGGATCCTAGGCTTGATGAAAATATAGGGTATCATGGTTAAAGAGAAATCCAGATCTTTAAAATGTGTATTTTGTCTCTTTTTTCCTTGTCTCATCTGCTCATTCTCATCTCTTCTGCATTCACTTTTTCATTTATCTTACCCATGCTTATTTAACCCACACATAGAGAGACAGAAATAAAATAAAGCACTCTGAGATTGCTGTGCATGAATGTTGTGTGTGTTAGGTGTTTTTCCCAACCCTTTCTCTGGCTATTGAACTGCAACTTCCATGATTCAGGGGCTGTCAGCTAATCTTGTACAAGGATTCATCCATGGCTGGTCTTTAGACACTGACCCACTAAACGTGAATAACTGTAATGATGATACATCCTGCACAGTGCCACACAATTAGCTTCTCTTTGACCTATGACAAATTCAATGAATCAAACTCGTGGCCTGGCTACTTGTTCCAGAGGGTCCTTGGGCTCACTTATTCCAGAGGGTCCTTGGTCTTGACATGTTCATGAAGTAAAGTTTGTTCCCTGAGCATCTCTGGGACTCACACACTCCGGAACCATCTGCACCCAGGGCATTAAAAACATTATTTCATCTCTAGGAATTAGCAGAGATGGAAAATAAAGCAGACTTAAATATGTTTTGACAAGTTTTGTGTTGTTGTTTTGGTTAGGGTTTGTTTGTTTTTTTTTAATAATGTGGTGTAAAGTGCATTTTAGCTAGGCGGCTCATGCCTTCTCCAGAGAATAAGAAGCAAATTTGTGCCTGAAAACCTTGTGTGATATCATGCCAAGTTTCCTGTGTTGAGACTCGGGGGAATGGGCATGCTAAATATTTTGTCAAAAAAAATGCAAACAGTATCCTATGGTGCGACATTTATGTCAGCTCTTGCCAGGGTGGTACTTCAGCTTCCTAGGGTCCTGTGGAAACAAGTCACAGCAGGGCATTGCTGGAAACATATGAAGTGGGATGGCTCTGTTTGTCTTTTCTGCCAGTTTTACTGCATTGCTATGGTTCTGGTGACTTGCCCAAGGGAGACTGTCCCTGAAGAAAAACATTTGTAAAAAAAAAATGCTTTCAGATGGGCCAAACCTCCCCTCCTTCCTGGTGTGCAGAAGAGCAGTGCATGCACTCCAGTCCCATGCTCCCAGACTGTGGTGGAGAGGAGGTGGCAAGGGGTTCTTGCGTGACCCATGATGTACAGAGGGGTGGCAGTGCTGTGTTCCTCCAGAGACTGCCCATGAACTGGGCAGTCTGCCTGGGTGTTTTGTCCCCAGGCAGGAAGAGTGAAAATTGCTGCAGCTGGGAGAAAGGAAGCCAGAGAGTCCCATGGCCCTTTCTCACCAGAAAAGAAGTCACCCTGGCATTGTACTTTGCTGCTGTACATAACATTTGGGACCCTGAATGAATGTGTGAGGCAGGAGCACCCTCAGAGACTGGAGGTGAAAGGCAACGCCGGATAGATAGCTCAAAGCAATTAAACTGTGGGTTTTGAGGTGGACTTGTAGGTTTCCCTGTAGGGCAAGGCTGTTGTTGGTAAGTGAAAATTAAATGTCTTTTGCTAATCCCTTCAGGTTGACAATACCTGTCAGATGTAGCCATGACTTGCACTCAAATCTCTCTCTCTTCCTACAGCTCTTGAAAGTAATAGTTATCATCAGCACCTCTGGGCTGGTACACTGTCACTGAGCTGGAAGAGAACTGAAGCTGCCACCAACTCCCGCAGAGTTGGATGGAATGGAGGAAACAGGAAAGAAAATAAAATAGAGGGGAAAAAATGGAGGAGAGAGCCCACATAAAATTTGTTTGTTGGTAAACTTTCCCTACCTTCTTTTTTTTGTTCATTTGTATGTTCTTTTGTTTGTTCTTTTGTCCATTTCTGGCTCAATGGAAGGCTTCCCCATCTTTTTTTCACCCTTCGTATACCATTTTCCTCGAATGTTCTTATGAGAATCTGTGTCAGATATTGCAAAAGCCTTTCTAAGCTGAGATGTAAGTCAACAATACCTAGTTTTTATCTGCAAAGCCTGAAATTCTGTTTCAGCACGAAATTAGATGAGTTTAACACAATTTCTCCTTGACAAATCTACACCAGCTACACACCTTCTTCCTCTTTTTTTTTCTTTTCTTTTTTCTTTTTTTCTTTTCTTCCTTATAAGGATTATGTTGCTGTCTGGTTTTTGCTGTGTGCAAGTAGCTGAACTGTCAGCTCTGTCGTTCCTGAGAGCATCTTGTCTCTACTCCTTTCAGACAAGTTTGTTACCTTTTGAACCACCTTCTGGTACTTCTCATGTTCTTCACAAGACCTTAATAATTCAGATTTAGCTAGACAGGATTTAAAGGGCTTAGGACACCAAATAAATAATAAGGTAAAGTACCCAAAAAAAGGAACGTTGAAGCCTTAATCTGGTAGCAAAAATGGATCCGCAAAATAGAGACAGAAAAGGTCCTTTCTTTACTGACATCAGATTCATTCTCAGGAAATTTGTTGAGGTCACTGGCATTGCTCATGATGTAGCTGCTTTGAGGGCAAAATTCCTATGTAGGCTTGGTTACAAAGAATTTTGGGAAAGTCAGAAATGGTCAAAGAACTGTCCTTGACTGTATTTCCTTGTCTAAAAGATGTGTCTGAAGTACAGACAGTGAAGATAAAATCTATACATGAAGAATTTCTAAAATAAGGGGTCATTGGTCTTTCTTGATCTAGAGCTAAGAATAATCAGGGCTGCAGCCAAGGTGCCTAGAGATATGAGTGACTGTAATTAGTTTCATGCTGTGTTTAAAAGATAACGTTTTAGATGTAATCATCAACAGCTCACAAGACAACAGAGGATGGGTTCAAATAACATACATAGAGAAAGAAGGTCAGCATTGTGTGAAATAATCAGTTTTCCTTTTAGACTGGTACTTATTGATGGCATATGCAGAAAAATACGCCCAAATTTGATGAAAAATTTGTATTACTCTGCATGGAACATAAGTTTTCATGGTAGAAGCAGCAAAAACTTTAGTATAAGGTTTAGGTGTCAGGCTTGACATTGCTCACTTTTCCCAGACTTTTAAAAGCCCTGTTTAATAAAGATCCAAATTGCTCCCTTCTCAGCTGACAGTCTTTAACCTGGGAGGTGGCCTTCTAGTAGGAAGGTTGTAGGTAGGTGGTTATGAATTGATTTGATTTGAAGACTCACCCCCCTGCTCCTCAGAGTGGTGTGTGTCACAGCAGTGCCAGCGCTGCTCACACCGGCTCTGTGATGGGGAAGGACGCTGCCAGCCTGGGGTGACTACAGCAGGAAAGTAGAATTTGGAAAAGGAAGGAAGGAAACAGGATCTTGTTTCCCCTCACCACCAGAGCAACACAGAAAAGATGGAGAAGGCAGCATAACACACCCTGTGTTTCTGAATGACTATCTGGAATAAATGAGGAAGCAGTATCAAGCTGTGTTTTCTGTGTCACAGCGGACTCCCCTCTTCCAAACTGCTCCTGGGAAAACTGCCCAAGGCAGAGTAAGGAGGAAGGTAGCTCAGTACCAGCCAGGAATGAAAACTTTTCTTACAAGGTGCTCAGAAATGGGAGGTGAAATCCTGTCAGCGCAAGCAGGAAGAGGCTAAAAATGGCAGACAGTGTCAATCACACAAGCTGGTACTCTATGACTGCTCCTTTTCTGAGTGAATATCAAGTGCCCTGACTGTGGGCTTTGGTAAGGCAGCAGTTTATTCAGGTTCACATTATTCTGCTCATAGAATCACAGAATCATTATGGTTGGAAAAGACCTTTAAGGTTGTAACCTTAATTACTCAGTAGGATGAAAGAGACAGCTATACCTGAAGAGATGATACGTAAGATGGACATACTTAAGAAGGCTTACTGCATGTATGTAATATTCATAGTGTGCAACTTTTTTCTTGGTTAATGGAAGAAAAATTGTGTTCCCAGAAGAAATCAGGCAGAAACTTTTCCACTTGCGCAGAAAGTGTTATTTCCTTTGTGCTGTATCCAGATCAGAGAGTTCAAACTAATAGGAAACTAGTAGCAGATGCCAGCTCTGTATCAAGTGTGGGGACTGCTGTGTGTCCCAGAAGAGGATTCCCTATATCTAGTAGGCTGGACAGGGACTGCCTTCATGAACCACTGAGTTTCAGGCTTAGCTGAGTAAATGCTCTGCATAAACAGGTAGCTGAGATGCCTTTCCTAGAAGTAACCCAATGAGCTTAAGGAAATGCATTTCAATTAACAAAGTTCCTGGGAGCACAGGAATTACCTTCATATTTCTTTGGTGTTCTCATTACCTCAGGCAGTACAGTAAAGACGAAGCTGAAGGTCACTGAAAAGCCAAGAAGATTCAATCTAAAACAGTTTCTTTTTTTCACTCTGAAACTAAGGCATTTTCTCTTTTCTGGAATATAAAGCTCTTCCCGGATTTTCAAATCATTATGTCAATTTTATTTCATTGATGCTTATCTTACCTTATACAAAATGTGTGAATTAATGACATTTTCTCTGGTTCCATAGGTCTTTTCAGGAAACTTTTCTTTTCCAGCTAGATGTTCTGAAATACTTTCAATAGCTTCCTAAATTACCCTTTACTATTATTAGCAAAAATATCACTACAGAAAACAAGGAACAGCACAATATTGAGAAAGAAAATACAAAACATATGGATGAGCAACAGGGAAAATAGTCATGACCTTTTTATTTATACCAGGCAAACTTTATGATACATATTATATGTAGTCTATTTTTTCAGTGGCTCTGGGACAACTGCCAATACACTAGCATAGCCAATTAATAGGGAAAACAAAGACTACTCCTTGAACATCATCATGATAGCAAATTTTCTATTTAGCAAGACATACCTAAAACGGTAAATACTGAACTGTGGGATTTAGACAGAATAGCTGGTAAATCAAGGGCCTGATTCATCACTGCATTACTCTTATTTCACAGAATACATCTGTCAAGCTCAACATATTTCTACAAACATAAACTCCAGCGAAACATGGTGAGTCAAGAGACTGAGACTGATAAAATCAATAATTTTTTTTTAGTGTTTATTTCTTTGTCATTTAACATCTTTCCAGATTGTTTTTCTGCCTCAAGGAAATAGTAATTTAAGATTTGATTCTTCCCAGAACATGTGTGGCTTCCACAAATACTCATTATGATAAAAGGAAGGCAAGGAACCATACAATAAATACAGCAAGCATGTATTAATTACATGCTTAGCAGTCAGGCTGCTGGTAATGGGCATGAAGACCAAGCAGGAGAGGCAAAATTAGTGGCTGACTCAAACCCCAGTGAAATCAGTGAGTTGGGGAGCACAGAGAGACTCAGTTGTTCTGCTGAGTTTAGAGACTGATGCTTTACAAACACCATGATCACATTTACATGTGGAGTCTCAGCTCTGCCCCCTCTGCTGTGCACCATTCAAAGGCTTGGGACAGAAATGCTGCCAGTCAACACAGAAAGGAGTCAGGCTGTTTTAATTTAAGAAAACTGCCATTTAAAAGTTTTGGCCAGCAGCAAAGGAAGGGACAGCCACAGTATTAGAAAGAAATAAAAGCAGCAAACTTAGCATCTGGAAAAAATGGTATAGTGCAAGAACTCCTTGCATTTTGCTGACAATGGTAGACAGGTGTCTACTGCCAGTCCCCTTGACTACCTCAGAGAGCACAGTCCAGCTTTGCCCACCATGCTCTGGCAGACCCAAGCTATCAAGGACTAACTGGAGACTGGATTCAACAGGGATTCCAGATAGTGAGCAATGATTAGGCATCTAAACATTTAAGGAGTAATTGCAACACTGAAACACAAATTTCTGGTGCCCTTCAAAATGTCCTGGGGCACCTTTCTTGATCAGACAGACACAGAAGAGACCCTGGGAGAGCTGCACACTCTGTGGGAGTGTTGGAGGCCTGGCAGGGTGCCTGAGGTATTCTGCATGTCACTGGGCACATGAGTTTGATGGGTACACTCTGTCTAAACTATGGTGGGGAATCTATCCTCCCTTATAGTGCATGGATAGCAGTCATCCTGCTGCCTCAGGTTTCAGGGAGGCTGGGTCACATCAGGATCTTCCTGTCACTTTCAGCTGAGTATGGATTAACTTAGAGCTATAATTCAAATAGCTGGAGTATATGAGACTCCGATCCTTCATATTGCAAGAGTGAGCCTCACTTGTGAAATAACTGGATCAACTTAAAGGATGATTTTCATAGAATCATGGAATTATAGAATACCGTGTTGGAAAGGACCACATCTGGTCCATTCTTTCTTGACAGATGCACAGTCTAGACAATATGGCCGAGCAACCTGTCCAGAGAAATCTTAACCGTGTCCAATTTTGGGAAATCCACCACTTCCATGAGGAGGTTATTTCAGTAGTCGATTGTTCTCATTGTGAAATATTTTCCTCGTGTCCTGCCAGAACCTTCCCAGGAGTAACTTATACCCATTACCCTTTGTGTCTTCCATGTGACTCTTTGGAAAAAGGGAGTATTCAACTTCTTTGTAGTCACCCTTTAAATATGGGAACAGTATTTAATACATTGATAAGGTCTCACCTAAGCCTCAAGGATTAAGAAATACAGTTTTCTCAGACTTTCCATAGAAAACATCCCAGTCCTTTGATCATAGTTTTGGTTCTTCCCTGGATCTTCTCCAGGCTGTCCTGATCTTTGCTGCATAGCAGGGACCAAAACTGAACACAGTGTTCCAGGTGTGGCCTGACAAGCCCTGAGTAGAGTGGGATAAAGGTTTGTTTCTCTCTGCTGGTGGTGCCCGTGTTGATGCAGCCGAGCATCCATTGGCTTTCTTTGCCACAGCAGCACATGCTCACTCACACTGAGCTTGCTGTCCACTGGGACCCCAGGTCCCTTTCCACTGCTGCTCCCAGTCAGGCAGATCCCAGCTCGTGCTGCACTCCTGGATTATATTTTCTCACGTGCAAGACATGACATTTGTCCTTGTTGAACTTCATAAGGTTCTTGCCAGCCCACTCTTACAGCCTGTCCGGGTCTTCCTGCAGGGTGGTTCTTCCTTCCCAGGTGTTTGCTTGCCCTCACAGTTTGGTACCATTGACAAACTCCCTCAGGGTGGACTTGATCCCATCACTCAGATCACTTATGAAGATATTAATCAGCGTTGGGCCCAATATCAGTTCCTGGGGGGCCCCACTTGTGGCAGCTTCCAGTTAAAAGGATTTGCCAGCACCCTCTGGGTGTAACCGGGGAACCAGTGCCCACCCACTGCACAGACCCCTTGTCTCCAGCCTAATGCATCAGTTTCTCTGGGAGGAGCCTGTGGGAAGCCGTATCAAAAGCCTGGGGAAACCTTGGCTTTTTATGGTAGATAATCTAGGAAAGACATTCTTGGTAGCCTATGCAGTTTTCCAATTCTGAATTAAGCCACTTAATTCAGATTAATTGAGATGGAAAACAGATAATGGCGTTTATTTGAATTTTATAGTTCTCTGGAGACAAATGGTTCAGCCCGTATATAAGGCACCAGGAGTACTGCTAGCTAAACATTTAAGTGAAAGCTGTGGTGGGATTAGAAAATCTCCAAGGACAAATGTCATAGGCAAACAGAAATATACTGTGAAAGTACCTCTAGAATACTTGACACGGAAGAGGTTTTGAAGAACAGATAAGAGAAACACCTAGCAGAGAGCACAGAGAAATAATTGATCCCACCATGAACTGAGAAGAAAGATTCTATGGCCTTTTACAGACTTTCTGTCACTTGATTAATTCCCATGAGAGCCGTCAATATACCATGACATTCTTCATAACCTTACAATTTCTTTGTCCTATGACCTCTACATAAACCATTACGTTCACCTTTCTTTACTACTTTCAATAGGTTTCTTCTCCTTTTAAAGTTCCAGACAGTAATATCTGTAAATAACAGAAAGAAACACCTTGGATCAAGCTATCAAGTGATTAAAGCTTGTTTCGGTCAATTTTTTTGTTGTTATTGCTGGGATTTTTTAACTAAGAAGGGTGGAAAACTAAATAATATGATCTGGATGGTAACTAATGTTTTTATTTAGTTATGTGAATAAACAGAAAGGGACATACATTCAAAATATCTTATAATTTAAGATATATAAGATGAAAATTCATGAAAAAGTCAAGCTATTTCACTCTACAGTGTGCTTCAACCCTTGTATTTCTGCTGTCGAGAACTGCATGGAGTACGAACTGCCTCTGGCTCCGATTCTAATCGCACTTGTGCTAATGTAAATCCAAAATAACCACTCTGAAGCCAGTTTGAAATGCTGTAATTGAGGGAAGGATTAAAGTTTTAAGGCCATTTTTAAAAATAGGGATTTAGGTACCTGGTCTCTGAAATATCAATTTAAATCAGATTAAAATTTGACAGAGGAATTTATCCTGCTGTCAGTTACATGTTAGAGTGACCTCAGTGGCATTCAGTGTCTGGGTATTTCAAAGATAAAAGCCTAGTTTCATAAAATTTCCAACCTGCTGATGCAAGTCTTAACAAAAATGGGTTTGCCCCTTGTCTGGCATCAGAAATATACTTTCATTTTTGGCTAAGTCTCTTAAACTTCAAAGTCGCAATCAATGCACTTATTTGCATTTTCTCCCTTACTGATACCGGTCATCACTGAACATTTGTTTCACATTTCCAAGGAAAACTCAGCATCTTAGCATTTTTTGTCAGCTGATATTTGAATGAACACAGACTTCCTTTGTTTTGTCCTTTTGTCTGTCCTTGTTGACCATGCAGAGGTGTTCAATCAGTAGAGGCAGTGAGATTATTCACTGCAAATGAATTACCAGATAAGGCCAGCTCTGTCCTCGACACTTCAGTACAGAACTTACATCTAAAAATCTTTCATTATTTCCAAATATTCTTGATAATTTATATGTGTTTATATCAGTTGAGCATTTTTGGAGTGTTTTAATTAGACCACAAATTACTTATTATTTTCAGTGTGCCACGGTCACCTAGCATTATTTGTTCTCCCTAATTAGATGATTGTATTATTTTGAATCAGAAATTAAAAGAAGGTAGATAGGGATCCATAATAATTAACATATATCTGTAAAACTTTCTTGATAAAGTTCAGCTTTTGTTCAATGGCACAAAACCATTCTTAATAACCACTTTCATATTAAATTATCTTTCTGCTTTCACTGCAGAATATTTGAAGCATCTGAAGTCTGAAGTGCTTCTTTGCACAGAGAGATGTTGGTGCATGGTCAGTCTGCTTTGTGTGGTTCACCCACCTTTCACAGCTGATGGGGGTGACTGACTGTGTCTGCCAAGGAGCCTGGGGTGGCTGGCCCAGGGGACTGAGGTGGTGGGGCTGCAGTGGATGCTTCTGCTGACATGGGGGACCATGGGACAGACCTCTCTCGTGGGCGGAGTCACCGTGATAACTGATGTGATGGTGGATTTACAGGTGACCCAGCTGCCTTTCACCGGGCATCAACAAACCCCCCTGCACCTGGACACACGTGCCCACTCTTTAAATAAAGATGGCCCATGAAAAGCCCCTGGTTTCTCTAACCAGTTTGCTGATTGTTGTCTTCTGTTTGGCAAAAGGCAACTGCAATCCTTCTTGAAAAGCAGACTGTTCCCTTGTATAACCCCATCTCTGTGTGAGATGCCCATTTGGCTCTGCTATAGGTTACTGACTTCCTTTAGAAACAGTAATTTTCATGCTTTTCCCATATTTTTAATGATGCAAATTTGGACAGGAACTTCTTTTAGTATTACTTACAGAATAAATCAAAATAGATAAGCAAGCAGGAGAAGAAAAGTGAGGCAAAGTTTCTGGGACATCAAAATTCCTTCACATAGTGTAAATTCTCTGGAGTTTTTGAGTCACCCATCTGTTGTGGGCAGAAGGAAGTGGTTTCATATCAGGGAATTTCAACCAATTAAATTATCAGTAATTAGCAGATTCCAGTACGGAGAAAAAACACAAAACAACCACATATGGAAAGCACTTCAACATCCCTCTGACATCTCTCTCTTCCTTGCTGATCACGAACCCCTTCCTGCATATTACATGATCCCTTCGGTGAGGTGATAGTAGTGCAGGAGAAGGGTTTCCTACCCAACTGCATACCTCTGAGCAAGACCCATTTTGGGTTGGAGACACCCACATCTCAGTGGGTACAGGTCCTCAGGCATCTGTCTCCGCTGGAGTCAGTGGAGAGCTGTGACAAGGGTTCAGAGAGCTGAACGTAAGCATCTGGGCGACTGAAAGGCATCGCAGACCTCCATGTATGGGACATGACCTGCAGACTTTCTTGTGAGTCAGACAGAAACACGTGAAGTGGCACAGGTTGCACAGTGTGGGCAGCTGAGCCCTAGTCCTCACAGGCAGTGATGCCAGCAGGTGACTCAGCTACCAGCCTCTAAGGACACAGTTCAGCTCAAATGTCAGGATCCAGTCCAGTTGCACACATGACATTGAGACTCACGAGGTGCAGGAATCATGGGGAATGCACAGCCTTCTGGGATAGCCACTAGGTGCTACACGGGGTATGAGAGAGCATCTAAAATGATGACGGATATCTACACTGAATCAACTGAATAAATATTAGGATGTCTATTTTAGGAAGAACTGAATCATTCCTCGAGCTCTGGTGGTTGTTTTGACTTAACTACTACTGGCTATAACTACAGGCCATATGCAGGTGCCTGCTTGTGAACATGGTTGTGAAATCCCAACCTTATTGTCTATACATGCCTACGTGGACATTGAATGGGCAAGCTCTGGCTACGCACATGTTTACTTAAATTGAGAACTAATTGGAGATCAGTGTGACCTGCAGGCAGAAATCAGAAGGGAGAACAGAGGAGAGAGAACCTGGGAAATGAAGAAACTAGAAGTGGATGTATGTGACTGGGGAGTCTTTGTCTAAAGAAATCTGTATCCTAAATTAAACTAGACAATGGCACTGGTGGGCAGAATACTCAGGAACTAACAGAAAGGCCCAAAAGTGTAGGATATGAAACTAGAGAGCATTAAGATAATAGAGATGCATCTCACTAGTCATCCAAATTGTAACACAGATTTTGAAAAGCATGCATTGGTGAGAAACAGCAGAAATGAAGAAAAATGTCATGCAGAAGTGCTGTAACAATGCAAGAAATATGACTGAAAGAAATATGAAGAGAAAATATGGTGAAAAAGGAATCTGTTTAAGTCAAACTCAGTTCAGAGAAGGACAGCTGAAAAGGTTTTAGCAGAATGGTGCTGTGGGTCTGACAATTTCTTACACTTAGAAATGTACAGAGATTGCAGTATTATTAGGGAGAAATACTGTCAGATACTTCAGTGGTATAGCACAGTGTAACAGGATGACCACATTTTTTACAGTTTGGCCTCAGACTGTGTGTGACTCATAATCCTACGTTGTTCCTAGATAATATGAAAATTATTGTTGCATTAGCCGATAATGTTGCTCATAATTTGATTACATTTAATCAGTCTCTGTAAGTGGATAGGCTAAAAAAATAAAGCCTCCAAGTAGTTTTCTAAATACATTACTGTTATTATTTCAAAATGGCAAACTTTGATAAATTAGGGGAAGTAAATGGTGAAGTGGATTGGATTTGCATTGGATTGGTGGTGAGCCCAAAGTCATGAGTGTCAGGGAAGCATAGAATTTCCTCAATCAACAGAACAAAATTTATTTAGACGTTGGATCTCTAGTGATGGAAAGAAATCTGTATGAAAGGGCTTCTTAAGGACAGTTGAGGGTGTGAGGAAAAGGAGAAAGATTACTAAACAGCCTGCAAAAATGTCAGAGCTAGGAAGAACTTTTTAAAAGCTTTAATAAAATAGTTTTCTTGTACTACATTCTTCTCAATTTTTAATTTCTTTGTTACCACTCTGAATGCCCTAAGTCAGATAAAAAAGAATAGAAGAATGAAGGGAAGCCATTTCTGAGAAGTGTTCTTGAGAGAGCTCTTAAGCCATATTTTCCGTTTGCTGTACTGCGTAACAGGGAGTAAACACGAATAAATGGCACCAGCAGGTGTCTGAGGAACCCTGCAAAGTGGAAATGACATGTTCCCAAGGCAATACATAGCTGCCAGTGTAAGCCTTTTTGTTCCTCTCCCTGGACCCGTCACGTGGTACGGAAGGCTCAGACAGCAAGGAATGGAAGTGGGGAGTATCTGCTCCCTGGAACTCATTCCCACAACAGAAGGATGTCACCAGAAGAGCTGGTGGTGAAAACGGTTTGACACTATGTGTTTTCTCATGGTTCATGGAGACCTTTCCAGAAACAGGTTTGCAAGAACTCCAGATGTGTGAGATGCCCTGTGGGGACACCATTATGCCCAAGCCCAGAATATATCTGCCCGGGGATCCACTGTCTTTAGATTGCTGCACTGCCCTGTGCCAGGCCAGGCATTACAGTCCATGCTACAGATCCTGCCTGGTCATCACATCCATCTGAATTTTGCCAGGTTTTTTTTTATGAGGGAAAGGAAGGAAAGTAAAACCTTTAGAGGTAGAAGTTGAAACATTCTTATTGGTAGTCACAGCCTGCTCTGTGTTTTGAGATATCAGGTTGTCTGGGAAGCCCAGAGGGACAGGTGCTCTCTTCTGCTCTGCATTTGCACAACACTTAGCAGTGAGAATTACTAGCTTCTGTTTGGGACATTTGGGAATAAGACAATACAAATGAGACTATTAACTCTTCCTCAGACAAATGCATCATCCCTTTAGTGGTTACGGGAATGTGAAGTGTGCTTCGAAAGAAAAAACACCACAAAAACCACTCCCAAAAAAGCAAGAAACTGATTTTGCTTTAAGAAAACTTGAGGGCAATATGTTTCCTTTGCCTAAAGGAAATCTCTCAGCTATAATGTAATTTCTTACCTTATTATGTACTTTCCCCACTAATTATTACTATTCCTTCTCACTTTGGACTTTAATTATAAAATATCAATTACAATTTCTACATGTTTATTGGATGGAATGGCTACCCAATCCAACAATTATCTGGAGAATTACACTGAATTCAATCTCAAAGCTCTATCTTTTTAAAAGAAAAAAAAAATATGAGAATGTGTCAGTCCCTGACTGACCACAGGAGATAATTCCTTCATACCAGCTTTGATAAAAAACTATGAAAATTGACTTCTGAATATCAATTAAGGTGTTTTCCAAAGCAATTCTCCAGGTTTGCTAAATTTTTTTAATGGTTATTTTTATTGAAGGTATGAAAAACTATTAAAAAAGATAATTGCATAGCTTTCAGCACGGGAAAAAGATGAGGTGGAATATTTTCATTACACATATTTGAATATGTTTGATTCAGCTGTTCCACTGCTTCATCAAGTGCAGTTGCTGGCCGCCGCTACTGCCGCTGGGCTACACTGTCCAGGAAATGTCCAGATTCATATTCCAGGGATGAATGACTGAAAGAGCTCCAGGGCAAGTTTGTATTTTAAACAGCAGTCTGGCTTCCTCATAGAAAAACACAGGGCTATAGTGCCATTCACTTCAGAGGAGGTGTTTCTGCCTTTGCATCGACAAAGAATATCGCCCTTGCTGGCTGGTTTTCGCAGTGCTTGGGGTAAGTGTTGCACCTCCGGACTGCTGGCAGCAGCAAGACTGCTCTTGAAGTAAAACATGTCAACGTGAATAAGGGTGGCAGGAGCTCATCCTACCCTGAATGTTGTGAGAGTTGGAGACATCCAGACAAACTTCAGAGCACCACGTCTCCTTGCTGAGTCTGTTTTCTGCCACAACACTATTAAGTGTGTCCAATTCTAATTAATTTTTCTGAGCTGGTTTTGCTGCAGTGTTCTTGATACAGTAAGAAATCCGTCCGGAGTAGGAAAAAACATACTGACACTGTCAGAGTCATGCTGGTGATGGGTAGGGGTGGGGATGGGTGGGGAAGTATCCCACCCTTGATGGATTTTCCTGTGGTAATAGCTGGATATGCCTTCCTCTTCTGTCTGCTTGATCTCAACAATACATATTCATGTGTGCTTTGCATCCAGCATTTCTTTTCCAGAGAGTTTGTGCCTCATGCCTCCAGTGAGAACTTGCCCTCAAGTTGTTCTTGCTGTTCCTGCCTTTCTATTCCAAAGGGCACCTCCCTGACCAGCTCCTCCTTCCTCACTTTTTGAACTTTTGCTGTCTCATCAGTGAAGCTCTAGATCTTTAAACAGTCGTGTTGGGGAGAGCTGTGACAAAATGAACAAGGCTCTTCAACCATGATGCTCTACCCTAATGAAGTTTTTGATGCCGTGCCAAGATCCTTTGTGCCCTTCATCTTCCTCTTTCCCCTTCCTCTGCTAAGTATTTAACTGCTTCATGACTTCTAACAGATGGCCAGGAGTGCCTTTTCTCAGGCCCCCTGTTCACCCCTGCAGGCAGGAAGGCAGCCATGGTTCCTGGTCCTTTCTGTTGGGGCTGGGTCTGCTGCTGAGATCTTGAAACACCACCTGAGCTCCTACACCCTGCCTTGGGATTTGCCTTTGGCACTTCCCACAGAAGTCCCTAAACTCTTCTGGTCTATGACAAGGAAGGGAAAGAGAAAAGGGAAGAAAAATGGGACCCTCTGGATGATGAGGAAGAACAACAAATCAAGTGAAAGTTTTGGGGAAGAAAATGAGTAACTTTTGGAGCAGAAAATGGACTGAAAGTTACAGAACAGGCAGGTTGGGAGGCCCGTAGCATGGACACTGCTCAACTCTTCCAACACACATGAGACTTCCACCCCTTCGCAGGAGTATCAAGTAATATGAGTTTGTTAGTCAGTTTTTAGTGGCTGAAAACAGAGAAACCACTTGTAGGGTTAGTTCTGTAAAATATCTGCACCTGCTACTTCAGTCAAGTATCAATTTTAATACACGTCATATGAAAATATATACAAAAAGCTCGATAATCTAGAACAACAGGTAGTTGACAAAGAGCAGTGTTTATGTGAGAGAGGTTGGCTGAATATTCTCTTTAACAGTGCAAGCTCTTGGGCATTGCAAAGCTGATGGTCATGTTGCCTAGCAGACTGTGGAGATGCCAGACGTACTGCTCAGCAAATGGCTTTATATGGATGGTGACATTTCACTAAGCAGTTAGATGAGAAGTATTTGTGGATAGGAGCCACCTTTTTTGCTCTCTGTACATCTCTTAGCACAGTAAAATCCTGGCCTTTTTTATGAATGGCAAAGTGTGGCCGTGCTACAAATGAGTAACAAGCACAGCAGCAGGAGCTGATTGTAGGCTTTCCTATTAACTGTATGAATGCACATGGTTGACAAGATACATCATGATTGTATCAGCTTCTTGCATGTCTTTAGCGTTGCTGCCAATTAATGCCTTTCAGTGCCTGCACTCAGGTGTCACGTTGTGCCTGAGGCAGCAAGGCTGTTTGCCGCCAGTCGGTCTGATACCTCACCAGGGTGAGCTGTCCCAGGACCTGGTGTGCTGCTCATGTGTTAGCTGCACTCAGGTGAATGGGACCACAACAAATGCTCCCATGATGTGAAACTCACACTGAGCTGTATGTGGCACACAGCTGGAATCTGGTACTGTTATTGCTGTACCCAGCTCAAGTGACAGGCATGAGAAATCTCTCCGTCTTGGCAAGGAGCTGGCATTCTTATGATTGTTTGCAACATGCTGTTGATGATGAATAAATGAGCACGGGTACAAACATGCTTCTGAGTTCATGACTGGACTACACCCTTTGCAGACATGCTTCTGCCTGAACAGAGACACAGCAGTGACTGCAGCATCTCCCCTTTGCTCCTGTCTATCACACTCGTTGGCTCAGTGTTTGTGGGACTTGGGAATAGTCAGATGAGTTACTGTTCTCTGTGGACATAGGGTGTTTCGATCTGTACATGGTACTATGCCATAATTAGTCACCTCACAGCTTTGTCTAAAGACAACTGTGATTTCTAATAGTCTTCTACAGTACTCCTGCCCTTGACATTTCTTTGCCCGTGTTTGAGAGTGATTGCCCTTTGCCTACTATTCCTGGTAATAGTATGAATGGTATCCATATTCCTCTGCACCCCTGCAGTCTGACTTGTCTGACACCAGCTACCCTTTCAAAACCAGTCACAGAAATCACTGAATTGTGAAAAATAGAACTGAGAGGGCATCTGAACTTCCTTAGACTATTCCTTGTTCCTTGACTAGCCCTTTTGAAAACAGTCTTGCATCTGTTTGCCTGTACAGGGTCCTCATTATCCTCAAAAATCTCCCTTACCTTCCACATAACTGTGTGTGCCTGTGATTTAGTTCATGTTCCCCTCTATCTTCATTGCTTGTTTGCAGGTACAATTTTGGCACTCCTTACCCTCATTCTGATGATGAACCCCTCTCTGAGTTCTCCTGCTGAAGTGTGGCAAGTAGTTTGGAAAAACTGGAGTGTACAGTGCACCCAACCCAGAGAACCTGACGTCAGACTTCCTGATACTGCTCCACAAACATGATTGCAAAACAAATGAGGATTCAGTTATTTGGATGAGAATAAGTACATAAAAGAAATGAAGACATGCTGAGGAATGTCAGAGTAATGGACCCTGTTGCGCAGCACGCTGTTTATGATGGTGGCCCTGGGAGATGCTAATTTGAAGGTACATGTGAAGTTGGCCCCTTTCTGTAGTCCATTTCCCGCATAATCCACCAATATTAAATATCTATGAGCAGAGTAGAAAAAAATACTCTCTGTAAGGAGGTTCATTTCCTGTAGAAAAAACACTGGCATTTGGAATTTATCTACTTTAGAGAAGATGAGAGGTGCTCATCTGTGACTACTTCCAAATTAAGGTTGAGAGTGTCTTCCAACTAATCATACCTGCTCCACTGGGAACACAGCATGTGCTAGAGCCAGACACATCACAGACTCTCCAGAGATAGACCTGATACTGTCTTAAAACGACTTAGGATTTTTCATTCCTATAAACCTCTTCCACTACTCTAGTTGTCATCAACTTCTCTCTTATTTCCTTGCCAGATTTATGACCAGCAGCAGGTGTTGACCTATCTCTTTTTCACATAGTCTTCCCTTGCTGGTGTTTCACAGCCCAGCACAGAAAGCAGTCTTCCCTTTCCAGCTTCCACTTTGACAGCCTAACCAAGGCAGGCTCTTGAAGTCTTTGTATTTTTCTCTAGATAATATGTATTACACTTCCCTGCCCTTTTGTCCAGTAAAGATTTATTCCTGTCTGGAATGTTTTGCAAATTAGCCTTAATTCAGTTATGCCAGGATTTAAGGGTTGGGTAAAAATGACAAACTCATTTCACATAGGCTGTATCAAAGAAAGACTTCAGAGGAACTCTTTTCAATTACTAGCTTTGGCGAGATTTGAATTATCAAGCTGTTTGTCTCTAGTAAACAGCATCAGTCAGATTTTTAGGTCACACAAAAATGGGTGAGTCAGGAATTCACAGTTAAAAAAAATGTACCAAACAACGGAAAACCCAGATGATCTCATGAGGATTCCCTCACCTTGGGTGGAAGCCTTGTGCAAACCACTGGGGCTTTTCTGATCTGTTTTTCTTAAGCTGCAGCTGCATCCAGCTCTACACAGAAAAACAACATGATCTACTCCCCAGGGCCCATCCTTTTGCAAACCTCCCCCTCTCCACCACTTCTGTACTCCATAGAGGACCAAAGCCATTGGGGTGGGTTCACTTCTACTTGGTCATAACCAAACTAAGGAAAAAAAAATTAAAGTTTTCAGTTTCAATGATCAGATTTTGACTGATGTTCTTTAATACTGTCAACCTAGAAATCCAAGATCACAGTCTGCAGATAAGTGTGTTCTCCATGCAAGATCTTCGTTTGAGAGAGCAGAAGAGAGAGTGCAGCTCTTTTAATCATTATTCGTGGAATATTTTAGTGCTGCAAAGTCTGGATCCGCACTACCAGGAACAGTGAGAATTCCACTTTAGCAAGGCCATGAGGGGATGCCTACAGAGGGAGAAAGAAACCAACAAAAACTGGGAGAGATATTTTCTGAGTTAGAAAAAATACCTCTTCTGGAAATGTTTATGCAGAAAGGTCAGAAATTTCAGTCTTCATAAAGTAAAAATCCTTTGTTTCCAATAAGTGCATGTTTACAGAAAAGTTCATAGGTACACAAAAGCATATCACAGCTGGCTTTAGCAGTGTCTGAAAGTACAGCATAAAAGCAAAGAAGAAAAGGTAAATTTTTTTAAAGTGTCTGCTCCAGGAAGTTATCTGTCAACACTTTCCTAAACTTCTATTTCCAAAGCAGCAAAACAGTTCATTGGTCAAAAACATTTAACACTGCCTTCAAAGTCACAATACCTAAAGTCTGGTTTGTTTTATTTATTTTATGAAAGATTTTGTGTGGAGATGTGGGTACAGTATGGACAATGAGGCTATGTTAAGAAAATCTTTTTGTAAACATTCAGCATGTATCCATTCTCAACTGTGATACACCTCACAAAACAGAGCTGTGAGTTAATCTTAGACTCTTTTGTTTAACAGCAGTTGCTCATTTCATTTTATGGAAATTCACAGACCCGAGAGTTTTCCAAGACCAATATAATCTGGGTTTAGCATTGTAAGGCACACCTACATTTGCTGATTTCATCTGTAGAAAGGTAAGTAGCTATTAACACTCTACTCACCTCCATTTCAAGCATATTTATTCCCATCCTCATTTTCTTGTGCAATTTATCCAAGCTTTAGGATGTTGGGCTGTTCTTTGATCCTTACACGTAAGGAAAGTTGGTCACTTTTCAAGAGCTACAATACACATTAGTAATCTTTCAAAAATTATAACCTCAGAGTGTTTTGATGCCTGACCTTGGGGAATTAGCTAGGAGGTGGAAGTGTGGATTCTGCAAACCTACAATTTTCTGTCAATTATAAGGGGGCAGCTAAGAGTGGGCAGGGAATGTAGCAGAAGTTCCCTGTCCTTAGGAGCCTAGCAGCTTCCTTTAGAGTCCATGTCACACATGCACATATATATATCTCTCTAAAATATATATGTATATATAGATGCATATCCATGTTAGAGAGAGAAAGGGAGAATCAGACATTTTGGTCTCACTTCCAAAAGTGTTGTGACCTTCGATAGCCCCATAAAAGGAACCTCCTGTGGGTTGTAGTCCCACTTCTGGACTTTTCATGCATCAAGGAGCTAAAAAAACCGAACCCCAAACACTCCGATACTTGATCTCTGTTAATGAAGGTAGTTATCAGATTAATGTCTTTGTAAGAGACACATTATTGCTTCTTAACAGTAATGGTGTGGCAATCTAATTACTTCTGTAGATCTTACAACACTATTTTTGAACAGAACAATTAATTTCATTACACGTTGTTTTCAAGGCAGCTGAGCACTCATCTGGCTCTAAATGCCAACGAAGGTTAAAGGGTCTCAGCTGTTCTCTCTAAACTAAGGAGAAGGTCATACCACACGGGGGCCAGTGCAGCCCCAGTGAGCTCATCTGCTGCTCCACCCAAAAACTGGCTGCAAAGCCCGAAAACAGCTCGCTGCTTTCCAGCTCTCTGCATAAAACATGGATGGGGAGTGAGGGTGAGGGAGAGGAAATGATGCGTGGGAGTGGAGCCCAATCCAGGAGAAGAGTGTCTCTCAGTTCTTGTGATGATGGATTTGACTGCTCTTGGAAAAGCAGCGGAAAAGCAGTGCCTCATAGAAACGGCAGGGAAGCCTGTGCATGCAGTCACGGGGAGAAAATAAATCAAAAATTACTCTGAGATTTTTTCAGGTAACAGATTTTTCAACTGTGAACGTTTGTTATGCTTTTGTAAGGCAGTAGGAGCCCTACTGAAGCTGAGGAAGGATAAAAGGTAGGGCAAGGACAGATGTCACTCTGAGGTTTCATTTCCTAAAGGCAGAGATGACCAAAAGTGAGCTGCATAATGGAAGAAGATAGACCTTTTGGGATATGCTTCTGCAGCAAACATGAAGGATGGAATAAAGGAATGGAATAATTCCATCTCTCAGAATGACAGATCTTCCTCTGGTACAGTAAAAGCTGAGGAGGAAGGATGCAAAGGTTTGAAGTAGTAGAAAGCCCTGGGAGGGAGGTATAGGATTTGTAGCTGGATGACATCTTCAGGAGCAAAACTGGGATGTTACATGAGTACAACGTGAGCTTCGGAGAACATCCAAGTGTATTTCTCACTCACTCTCTACTGTTCAGATTTTGCAGTCAGTGTCCATAACTTTGTAGCTTGCAGGACTTAATTAAAGATTTTAATTCCCATCTTCCATGGCAGTGAGTAAGGGTATGCTTTTTTTGAGAACACATGGTTTATTTTGCCTGGTCTGAGGTAGACATTGGACATGTGACAAGGTAATGAAATTGTGTAATTAAGTTCCGAGTACTGTAATCACCTCAGACTTCAGTTTATAAATCACTTACACCCTATTGCCTCGTGCTGGAGGGGAAAGAAACTTGTGCATTGACCTTCCAAGCTGCTTCTGCAATTGCTCAGCCTCACTGATCTCTCTGGAGGTTGCAAGGGACTTGCTGGAAAATCCAACTACTGCAGTCACAAGTAAAGAGGCTGAAGAGCAGGCGTAAAGACCTGCACGTCCATCCTGCATTCAGTGTGAATAAAAGCTATTCATGGCTGCCTGCACTTTCCCCCAAATCTTCATTACACTTGCATAAGTGTATGTGAACAGAAGATCTCAGGAAGAAACGAGGTGTGTCTATTCATTCATTCCAGTAGCAACCACAGTAATGAGGTAATCAAACACGACGTGCATAGCAGCAGTGCCTGCTTACAGGTGTGCTGCTACATGTGAACATACAGAGTGTGCTGCAGCCACCCAGGACTCTGCTGTGAAAAGCTGTCACTTCATGGCATGTCATTCCAAGCAAAGCAGCCTGGGAAGTAACCCAGCCTTTCCACACTCCTGCGCTTGCAGGTCCTGTGAGAGGGTTTCCACAAGAAGACCCTATCTCTGCTTCCATTACCAAAACTCTGCTTCGTAATAGTAGCATGAATTGAGTCTGCCTATACTTTGCATTTCTCTTCCTCTATTCTGTGCTGCCCTTTCCCTGTTCTGTGCTCAGAGTGCCCACATGTCTGCCCATGCCCCTGATCTGACATAGGACTCCTACTCCCTTTCTGCATGCCCTTTCTGAGTCAGCTTTATTTGTCACTGCTTGTTCATTTTTCTATTGAAACAGCTGGTTATTTCTGAATAATGAGTAATGAATGTCAGTGAAAGGAGGGATAGCCTTTCTGGGGCTTTGCTTGGCTGGGAAGTCCCTACATGTGGTCCATCTGCTCAGCTAGGCAGGCATCAACTGCTTCCTAATTGGCACGCCAAAGGGATCCCCACAATTCAAAAGGGCAGAAGCAAACAAAGAAGAATACAGGAAGATGTCAATACTTCAAAATCCTGAGCAGCTTTTGAGGATATAGGAGTGAGGACAACCGTTTCACAGCTTTGGCATGGATCAGTCATTTCCCAGTCACTGCCAGTTGATTTGCTTTCTCATTACATCGGGTATGAAGCAGCTAAGAAATCATTCTGCAGAGGCACCATCTTCCTCCTGTGTTCTGCAATGCACCCCTGAAAGCACCATCTTGTCACCATTTTGGGACCCTGTAAGCCCTCAACATCTCCTCCAGCATGCCTTGGACTTCCAGACAGAGAAAGGATCTGTGTAGGATGCATTCCTATTCTCTTCCCACTGATGCCTCAGTCCCAACATTCAGAGCTGAACTAGGTGAGAGGGAGAGTATCTGGATGGTAGTTCCTTGCACAAATCTTTCATGCTGGACCACTGAAGAGGCCAGAATACGATCCCAAAAAGAGACCAGGAGGGGAATGGTGAACCTGTCACCCATGATCACACATGGAGCAGGACTCATGGTGTTCCACTGCCCTTCCTGTACCCTCTGCAATGAAAGAGTCGTACTCAAATCCAGATGTTTTATTTGCTGAAACATTTCTCTTATTTATTAGGTCACTTTCTTGTTTTGTGAGTTGCAGTAGCAGAGCAATGATGATATCTCCATGTGAACACTGTGGAGAGATACTGAATGGGGCCAAAGGTCCTTCAGGGCCTGAAAGTGGATGAAGAACTCGACGTCCTTGTGGGTTTTCCGCAACAAAAATGTCTGGTGTGTATGAGCTTTGGTGCCTTCCTGACGCACCGCATCTTGGAGTTGAGTTTTGTACTCGTCTTGCAGTCAGTTGCTTCTACTATCAAACCTGCTGAAAGAGAAACCTGTCACAAGCCTGCAGTCATAAAAAGACTGCATTCCTACCTTCTGTGTTATGAATACATCAGTAAAGATTGCTTGTAATATTTTTCACTTCTGTAATGCATTTTATCTAGGGAATCTCAGAACATTTTGCAAACATTAATTAATAAGACTTGCAACACCACTATTTACTAGCTTATTGTTGGAGTTTCCTCCTGCTCTAGATGTTCCATCTCCCATATCCAGAATAACCTATGTCAGGGCATGTGCAGCAGATGGACATGGTGTTAAAATGCCCACACTGCCCAAATCCCTTGTCTGTGCTGTGGCATCAGATTACGTGCTTTAGAAAAACAATCTGATCCTAGAACTGAGATGCTTGGATAATGAGAGTACTATGTGTGTTGTAACAGCTGGCTTAAAAAACAAATGAATGAATTGGTGGCTAAATTCAGATGAGGGTTGTGCTGGATGGAAAGGGGTTTGGCTTTTTTGGAATTTATAAACCTTGTTTTCCAAGGTCTTGTGTTGCCTAAATTTAAACTTTTTTTTTGTTTTGGTTGACATGCTAGTAGTAGGAATTTTAACTGCTTTTAGCAAGAAATACAATTTGAAAAGGTTGTACTCATTCCTATCTCTTAGCTATGTCTCTTTATTGGCATCTTATTTTCAGTGATATCTCCATTCCTCTTGTTTGTGTTTGCAGACCTTCTGTTCACACACTTGTGTAGATATGATATCTCTGACACAATTACAGAGACCAGTCTCATTTCTTTTATTTTTCAGTATGTCCCTTTATTAGCGTTCATCCTCCAAACTCATAATCAAAATGTTTTCTCAGTAAAGATATCAAGACTGCCAGAATTATCCTATTTGGTTCTTGACTCTCAAACTTTAAAGTGATACCTTAAAGGCAATTCCTATTGTGGTCCTGGGTTTTATTTTCTTGCCAATTACTTTTGTGCATTTCTACATTTCGGTGCTGAATCAGTGTAATGCCAGACAACCTAAAAAAACTCAGATAACTATCTGTGGAATGAGAAATAAATCTGCCACATATAATCTGAGACTAGGCTTTAAAAAAAAAGGTATTACCAGCATCTGACACAGAGAGAGAAAAACATATTGCTGCTGTTGCTGTTGCTGCTGAAACAATTTCTTGCTGTTTCTAATTACTTTAACTTGAGTTTGTCTAGATTTTGCTGATGCCCCATAGCAGACAATTTCTATGAGTGAAAAAAAAATGACCATTTCTTATGCCCCTCAGTTTTTCCCAGTAAAATATCAGATTTTCCCTTTTTAATCCTGCTCGAGAGCCACTGTTTCTGAATAGCAAGTATTGCTGAAATTGATTTGCTTTAAATGAGAAAGTCCTACTGCATAAAGAACTGACATGTCACAGAGGGGCCAGATAGTTGAACTGTATTGAAATTCTGGTTTCTTTACCTTTTTTACGTCCTTAACAACAGTTGGGGCAGTAGCAAGAGAGTCTGTCCTCTTACCCAAGCTCAACCGATACAACATCCCACAACAGCAGTAGGGTAATAGAAGTGCTGTGATGAATTGATGGGTTCATTAGTCTACAATCAATGGATAAGACTTCATAATAGAATAGACCTCACAGGAGCCAAATACCAGTGCTTTAATTGCAGCAGGTGCTCAGTGCCAGGGCATGTATTAAAAAGAAAAATCAGTGGAATAAAAAATCCCTAGAATCAAGTAGACTACAAGAACAAAGAACTAGTTTCCAGGAGAGAAAAGAAAGGAAAGGGAATGCGTTAACTACCATGCACATTTCCAGCTTTGCAAACTGGAGCTGTATACCCGAAAGCTGAGTATGTTGCCTGTTTTCTGGCCTCTATTGGAGTAATATCTGAGTACATGCAATCTGAAACACACTCATCCCCACAGCACTTGTGTGAGGCCAGGGACTGGGTGGGAAGGTGTGGGAAGGGATGGGAAGGAACCCAGTCACACTGGCCCTCTCCTGCCCCTCAGCACAACACATTGCTCATTTACAGGCACGGCCATTTCGGCATCAGGACACGAAAATGAGCTGTCAAGCTTCCTCTCCTGCAGAGATTTCAATTGTGTCTGCATTCGTTCTCCTTCACAAGATGTTCTTGGCAGACAGAGAATTAGACTAGAATTTTAGTGAACTGCACCTTCTTCCTGCCTCTACATCTGGTCTTCTGTCCTCACTTCCAGGAGGCACTTTGCATCACAGATCTCTTTGCATCAGGTGTACACACACAGCAGGACCCTCACCTCAGCAGGTTGCAGCTGTAACACAGACTCCAGGCAACTCTAACAGGAAAATATATACCTTTTTTCTCACTTGGTGCAGGTGAAGAATGTGTCTCTGGAGGCTTTCAGCCCTGGAGCCCTGCTGGTGTGATGGAACAATATCAACTATGTGGGAAGAGATGGCATCATGTAGGTAGTATACCACCAAGCTACAAGAAAAAGATAAATAAGTACCATCAGGTCAAGAATTTGTGGGTTTATGGTCTGCTAGACGTGCTAGTTATGATTAGGGATGTGATCATTCCAGTATTTGGGACAAATTCTGTTCTCAATTATTCAGTTTTGCCTCTACTGACATTCTGGAGCACCCAAATGCTGATGTAGTCGGACACAAATGGACAAACTGAGTCCTGATTTTAGCCAATCCTCACACCACTTACTTCAACAGAGGTTATGTAGTTTATGAGAGAACTGATTATTTCCTATTGCACACAGTCAAGTTCCCAAAAAATATGCAGTTAAAACCTACTTAGAAAAGTTAAAGGGAACAAGCTAACAGCAAGTGTCCTCAGCGACGTCTCTGGCCAACAAAAATATGGCTGAATACAGTACTTTACGTGTAAATACAGGAGAGGATATTTATATAAATAAGGGCAAACCTCTTTAAAAAAGACTGATTAATATGCATATCTGATAGGGTGTCTACATACATATGATTTTGGTCTGGCTTTTACATACCTGTGGGGAGACTAATGTGCTTATAGAGAGGGAGATGTGAGTATATATTTATATATCAACAATGCTGCAGTGTATATGTGTGAATTTCTTTCAGTGTATTTGAATACATCCACACACACACACGCACACACAATGTGGGCGACTGTGATACTTATGAAGATGCCTGTTCCTGTGGCCATGATAATCTCTGTAGTGGAACTGCAGAGTGAGAACATTTTTGTAAGATTTAAGTTTTTCATGTTTCAGACGTCAGAGATCTGTTCCATTTACCATAAGCTGGCAATTTACCATCACAAATGTGGAAATGAGCTGCTTATGACTGATCTCTACGTCCTCATGAGGTGTATCTACTTGTCACACTCTTATAGCTCTTAGATCTGCCATCCACTTATCTGTGGGCACCCAAGCTCTGCCTAGGGCCATGTGTCTCGGCTCTCTTAGCAAGGGGGCTCCAGCGGAAGCACATATGCTCTCAACACGGGTAAAACAGGCATCCCGGACAGAGCTGAGATTATAAGCTTCCTGATAAAGCACCTTAGGAGTTTGACTCACCTGGTTTTGCAGCCTTTACTGGTGATACTAGATCTCCTTTCATCTTCAGCTTCATATGACTAAAGAACTGGAGAGCTGAACTTTTTTACTGCTGTGGGAAGAAAAGAAGAGAACAAAGGTGATGATGATCCAGGCAGAGAGGACTTGTGCTTTTCTCTGCCACAGTCTCTGCTTTTCATCTTCAGAGAGTCACTTACACCTGTGTTTTCAATATGTGGCTACTGGTTCCTGGTACTGAATATAGGACAACTCATTTCAGTACTTGGGCTTCAACACCTGTCTGTGTCAGCCTGGTCTGAGTAGTTTATCCTTAACACTCAGTGCTGCTTATAATGTTAAGAAGGCTTTACATACACCATCAAAGACAAGAAACAGTTTCAGTAAGAGGTGCTTTTCATGCACAGAATAATTGCTATCAGCCACTACTGTATTACTTTACATGCACTGTGCATCTGCTGAACATTATCCACTGCAAATTCCGTTTTAGTGAGATTGCTGTGGGTGATTGTTCCTTTGTGCAAAGTGTCCTGGGAGAGCACAGCTATAGCTCACAATTGTCTCTTTCTTCCATTGTGGTTGGAGTTCATTTTGTACTTCCTTGAGCTGATAGCTCTGTACAACTATTGGTCCAATACAGACAGTGCAGAGAGGAAAAAACTTGGGATCAGCTCTACTTTCTGTAGCATCCTACTGCATTTTATCAATTCATTGTTAACAATAGCTGAAGGCAAGCATAATGATATGCTGTTGTTAGGAAGAATGAGAGTGAATATGTGAGGGAGAATATCATAAAACAGAAATAAAAATAGGGGCAATAATATGAATGTTTTATCTGCTATGAATCTGTTGAAAGATAATGGGTTGTTATTGAACAGCCTAATGAGAATGAATAAAATATGTATGTCATATAAATAAAAGGAATAACTGCAAGGGGATGGGGGTCTGAAACAGAGCAGGAAGTAGCTTCTGTTCGACTTTGTAAGAAAATGCTGATACATGAGTTGCTTTCTGCATGGCTGACAGGAATCCTTTTCAGAAGCCCAGCATTACCAGCAAAGCCTCTGCTGGCAGCTGGACATGAGTCAAAGGTAAGAAGGATTTGCAGGACTGTGGCTTGGGGCTTGTGAGCTATTTAACATTCAGGAATAGGAATGAACAGAAGGGAAGTCCTGGATACCAACAGCTAGAATAAGAAAATCTTGATCTTTCTTTTCTTTTTTTTTTGAGGACATAAGTGGTAACATTTTTATTAGAACTCTACAAAACAAATTATATTTTACCAGCAGGACAGTGCTTTAGTACTCTCAAGGTGGATGGTAATAGGAGAATGAGCCCTAGAGACAAAAGAAAAGCTTCCTACAGGAAATTAAACCCAAGCTTTGCAAATAAGAACAATAGCCTACAATCCAGGTAAAACTACAGACACAAATGAATGAATACAAAATGAACATTAGCAGAGCCTGAAGCAGCGACACCTCAAAATACAAAAGAGAGGAGAGTGGCTTCACAGCACCTACTGAAATGAATTTATAACAATATGCATACTAATGAACCTGAAACGCCACTTAGTTTTTGCATCCATTATTCATTGTTCAGCTTTATAGGAAAGGCAGCTGTACAATGGAACGATTACAGGGAGCATCACTGGGAGTGGGATGATAACAGGGAGGAAATAGGAGCAGCATCTGTTCTTTCACCCCGATCCCCTTGCATGAAAATTACCATAGCATTGGAAAAGGAAAAGGTTGCAAGGAGAGAAAACAGATGAGAGGCTCAAGGTGTCTCAGAGGTTTTTTTTTTATTTTTTTCCCCCTGCCAGCTATGGGATCACTGTCTCTGAAGGAGCAGGGGGGCTAGAGATTATAAGAAACGCTATACAAGAGTCTGTGGTCTCCCTCGGTTGTCTGAACATGTTTTTGGTGGTTGATATATTCTCCTGAAAGCAGAAACTGTTGGTGATTAAAGGGCCTTATATAAGAGAAACAATATAGATAACAAGTGGACAGCTGGTTCAGACAGCCAAAGCTATGAAAGCTCCTGGGCACGGGGAAGCTGAAGGAAAGTTTTTGGAGAGAAAAAGACGGAGGCAGCAGCCATAGCCCAGGTATTCCAAGTTCTTCTGTGGTCCCTGTCCCTTTATGCCTGCACAAGCAAAGGCTTTCCTGATTCAGATTTCTCAGCCACCTGCAGTACTGCATGACGTGCTGAATGTGACCTGTTAGCGAGTTCACACACTCAGCCAAGACAGAATGAATTCTTTCCAATGAACTGTGTCGTTTTCAGTCCTAAGCAAATTTGAAGAAGAATTATATATATATATATTTATATATACATCTCAATGTTCCTAATGTTTCTCCTACAAACTGGGTGCCCTTCACATTTTATTTTCTGAGTATCCAGGACCACAATAAAAGCACAGGGGCTGATGCAGAGCTGCTGGGATAACAGATACTTTTTCTGCACTCCACTGGCTTTATTTGTGCCCCTTTGAGCAGACTGCAGCTGGCATGGGACTAAGTTTAATACACTGAGAGCTTATTTTGCATAAATACACTGGAAATGGAACGGCTGAGTTTGGAAGCGTTCTCTGGAGGTCATCTGCTCCACCCTTCCACAAAAGATGGGGCACAGGCTGCTTCAGCTGTGAGGACCACAAGGTTTCAGGATGTGTATATTTATATTTCTATATAAATATACAGAATACGCTGCACATTTATGACTTTTTGATGTAGAATCTGTGGCTAAATTAAAAAATTTAACAGGGAATACATGATTTTTGCCTATCAAACTACAGAGAAAGCGTATAGGACAAACAGATTCATTGAAATCATAGGAGCTTTTGCTGACTTTTGCATTTAGTGAATCTCACAACCTGAAAAAACCTGCTTTTGAGTACTACACCTTCTGCAGTCACACTCAGAGGCTTCACAGAAATTATAGCATCTACTGGTATAGGCATCATAGTTAATAACCTAACAGAGGTGAAAGTCTTAGGCAATCAGGTGTTATATTCATGGGAGTTCAAAGCTGTGCTGAAATCTCTGTAAAGTTTTAAATTTTCATGAGATGGAAAATATTTTTCACACACCTGGTTTATACTAGAATGGCTTGTGTACATTTCCCCAGGAGTACTGCTTTCTACACCTGGGTTTTATATTGTAAGTTTTACTGAAAAGCAATGAAGGTTACTGGTTTTTACAATTACACATTTTAGAAAGCCAATACATTGGGGTGAAGGACTTTTTTGCTCTGTTGGTTGGGGTTTTTTTCCCCCAAACCCAACAGCATTTCCAGTTTTGGGTTGCTGAAAAACCCATAATTATGAAAGGATTTAAAAATACCTACAACTAAACGGCATTGTGAAAATTATCATGTCCAACAGCTATAGATCATCCCCACCTTCTGTGATGAGGTTTTGAGCTGTTGTACTGCAGGGTTTTTTCCACTGTGCTAAGTCATTGTCATGCAGAGGCGTTTGCAAAACTACAGCTTCAGTCTCTTTTAATGAGTGAATTCCTGTTTTGTCTGACTTTCCCTGTAACAGGAAAAAACAAAGCAGGTGCATAATACATGGTAAAAACGTGTTTTCTTACCTTTAAGATACAGTCTGTCTGTCTCTCTGTGTGATAGTGTGCTTGTTCACATGGTGTCTGTGTATTTATTTTAAATAAAAGACTAACTTCTTTAAAGACTCCTGACATCCCTAATACAGTACAGTGGGAAGAGAGCAGAAGGTTCATCCTCAGGGATTTTGCCTCTATTTTGTAAATAAAAAGCCTCAATGGAACCTGGATTCATAGCACGCAGATGTGTTGTTCATTATCTTTTTATGTATATAATGAATAAATCATAAAGTCCAAATAAAAGTGTATATTTATGTATGCATGCAAATGGGATTGCAGTAAATTTATCTGCCCTGCCTTGTGGTATCTTTTTATTATTTTTAAATATGTGGGAGCTGAGGAACTAAATACTTTCCTTCCCATCCCATCACAACATTATGTTAAGATTTCCTGACACCTGCAACTTACAGAGTTTGCATTCATGATCGGGGGAAAAAAAAAGCAAAAACTCAGCTGCTTCATTGATGGAATCAAATCAGACCTAGATAGATGAGGTGGTAAAACATTTTTCAAAAATCCCATCAGTTTGAATTATAACTATACTCAGAAAATGCCTGGGGATGCACTGCACCAGTGAGCTCTGCTGTCTGGCGGCGGACCACAGCTCCTCTCCAGGAAGAGAGACAGCCTGCATTCAGGCTCTGTGGTGTGAGCCCCAGCTCTGCTGCAGCCTGACTTCTAATCTCCCTCCCCTGTGACCAAAGTGGTGGCATTATAGCTTGTCCATCTTTAATTTCAAGCATGCTTATGTGTTCAGTTCCTAAGATGTGGGGACTGATTTAACTGGGTCCCCTAGATCCTAGAGCAGTAACAAACTGTAACGCTAACTGTGTGCAAACTTGCTGGTGGATTTAATCTATTGCCAGCCCTGAGACACAAGGCATGGGCTTCTGTGTCAGGTGAGGTGGTCAGAGAAGGCTGAGTTTGAGGCTTTGATATGAACTCTCTGCTTTGCCAAATGTATACATTTCCAGAAAGCCTTGGGGAAATTCTCTTTCTACTGAAGTCAGTGATAAAACGCCCTGGGACTCGATGGGTTACAGATCTCTATTTCAGTTTCTAGAACTAGCAATGATAAATAAAATGTTTTTTTAGCTTGCCTTTGCGTTTCATCTGAAAATCAGGGAGAGTGAGTGCAGAAGTATGGAATGCCATAGTGTCATTTTTCTACAGCCAGTTTTTCTCTCTCTCTGCCTTTTGATATTACTAATGTCACATATAAAAAGTCACGCTGAGCAAATTTTATCATCCCAATAGTGCCATCTCAAGATCTCATCTGATTAGACTGTAGCCTCTCTGTATATTGTCTTTGTGGGACATTGTCACTTGTCTAGCCATGTATGAAGCTGGAAACAAAAACTCCCTTCTCACGTTACTGGTAATACCTGTAAATCATGTTGATTGGAAATAAAAGCAGGCTGCTACCCATAACAGCTACTTCTTACAGGAGATAGTTGATTACTCTCTGTGATGCTTTTAAAATGACCAGGATTCCTTTTAGGAAGTAACTCCATCATGCTCAGTGATGGATAGCAAAACAGACTGCTACTAAAATGAAATTAACAGTTTGCAGCAGGCCACGATGTGGCTGAGAACAACATTAAGAAGGTCATTCTGATCTGATTTTTCAAGTTCATATTGTTATTCTGGTTTTCTTGAAGCAGAGATCCAAATAGTTTGATTGATGGTGGTTTAGGAACTTCTTTGAGCACAAACTTGTAAGAAAATATTCTGCACGAGTTGTAGTTTCGGGTTAAAATATCGCACACTGCCCATGATTTAATCCCTCCTCCATATTCATGTGCAGAACTCAAATGATGCTGTCTGTTTATCTGCTTCAATAACTACATCTTCAGCTCTTGCTTGTTTCCAGCATTGTGAATACGCAGATGAAAAAAGACATGCTGTTCCATTTATAACCAGCAATTCCTTTGCTTCTGTCTAAAATAGTTTGCAGGAAACGATTTTGCCTGGAGCAAGAGTAAAGAGCAAGTGGTGGTGAAGAGTGGCAGGCTTTTTTTTGAGTTTCTGGTGGTCTCCTCTCAGTGCAGTCACACTGGCTGCTGCTTACCTCTAATAGAGACCCCATCGCAGGTTCTCCAAGATGGTTGGGCAACCCTGCTATGAGATTACAGATTAATGATGCAAAGGAGACAGCTTCAAATGTGATCTGACATAAATTTCACAGTAAATGCAAAATTTCCCTTCCTCCACCCTACCTTCTTTACACATAAAAGTCTTTTTGAATGAATTACCCATTTCCAATCAACTTCCCAAAATATTCCATCTTCACCTTATCTCTTGAATACTGCATCCCACTTCTCTACTACCTTATCTTCCTGCCCAACCTATCATCTGTAAGCACTCCCAAGCCCCACTCCAGCTGTGACACACCATTTTGAACACCTGTTTTCCTCCCCAGCCAACACCCAGACCCCCCACGACTGCCTTTGTCTCCAGGCTCCTCTTTTCTCCCTCCTCAGCACGCAGTCGTGCCTCTTTGATTCTAGTTCATTCTGTGCTGGTTATACAACACTAAGCAGCGTAATGCTTCAGGGTGGTTCATTAAGCAGTATAACCAACAGCTGTCGTGTGCTTGCTCTCTCATCCTCTCCACATAGGAAGATGTGTGCACAGCACAGTGTTTGCTTTTGAGATTCTTTGACTCTATGTATGCACTGATGAATGTGTATTTGTGTATATACATGTGTGTGTGTGAATACGTCTGCATGTTGATGTACTTCCGTATGTATGTATGCATATACATAAACACACACTTTGCCTTGCCTTTGTATGAAAGAAAGAAAACAGCACAGAAATGTGCCTTGCCTGCAACCGCAGCAGCAAATGAGGGCTGGGAATATCTTCATGTTCCAGGGAAGTTTCTTACTACCATTTTGGGCTAACTCCTGAGAACTCTGTCTCCCACAAGAGTGGTTTTTCTCTTGGTTGTGGCAAGTTTCACTGGGCTGGAGGAATGGACCAGAGATCACTGCCTTGTCCCAGATTAGGGATAGCATAAGTCCTTCAGAGGCATACATCCTTTCCCTGAAATCTGAAAATTGAAAGGCATCTGAGCACTTGAGTCAATATGAGATGGGGTGCGAAACTACTCAGCACGTGAAGAAGGACTCAATCCCAAAAGGCTAGATATCCTGTTCTGTGCATTTAACATTGCTGCTTTGAATGACTGATATTCTCACTTCAATGCTTTCAGGACTGTGTAATGGATGAAAGAGCACAAACCTGCTGATTTGGAAGCCTTTGGAGAACAGCTGCTTGGCAAAAGCAAGTATGGTATTGTCTCTATGCAGTTTACCAACTGCACAGTTATTAGAGTGGAATAATTTAAGACATCCCAGATTTTACTCTTTCCTCTTCCTCTTTGACAATTTATTGTGCTCCTCCATTCAAAGTCATCATCTTAGCTGTTTGCAATATGGACCTGTACAATCCAACACCTCAGATGGTGTCTTGTGTACTCCAGGGCACTGAGAACAGCCAGATCTGGCCGGGTCCATGCATTTGCTGCTAGCTGTGAGCAGGTAGGAGTGGGTTGCTCTGCGTTAGTGCACGGCCTTCCTCTGATCCAAGGATTGGCATTTGCAATCAGCCCACCTGTTTTTGCAAAGGGCAAAACCAAGGAGCAGGGAATGAGCCCACCCACCCTTTCTCTGAAGGCTCTCTACCTGCCCAGGAAGCAAGAGGAGGGGCTGCAGAACCAGGGTCCTTGCTTTTCTTCTAGCACGTGGGGAGGTTGCATGGGCTCCTTGGCACTCCTATGCCCCTGACACCCTGTTCCCAGAGTGGTGTGTGTCCATGGAATAATAAAAGTGGTGGAAGTTGCAGGATGAAGGTTGGTGCAAGATTCCAGTGTGTGATTGAGAAGCTGGAAGGGAGAAAGTCTTTTACACAGCTACAGCCCCAGAAAAAAGCTTCTGTGTCCTTTAACTATGGCTTCTGATGGCCATATACAAAATGCCTCATTGTATATGATATTAAACACATTGTTATCATCAAGAATAAAATTGATTCATTTTAGTGCGATTGAGTTAAACTTATTGACTGTTCTCCCTTCCATACATTTTACTGCAGACTAGATAATGATGTGCTTATCTCTTAAAAATACCATGAGCTTGGACAGAACATATGAAATTTTCCAAAGTAGAAGTAGGACAGAGAGGAAAAAAAGATTATCTCAAAAATACGTTTTTGCACACAGGTCTCCAGTATATACAGTATGAAGAAAAGTTAATCATTCATTTCACTTCTGTTCTCTTGGCTTTATTTCTTAGGGATATATTCTTCCATCAGATTTACAGGTGTATCTTATTTAAGTTAGATAAATAAAGGATGTTCTCAGGATGCAAAATTCATCTTCTGCATGGTCCTATACTCCAAGTAATTCTTTCCTATATGTTCTTTACCAATGCTGCCCTGGGGTAAATGAATGTCAGAAGGGGTCTACAGTTGTACACAACCAGGATGATTTTAGTTCGACACCAGCTGAAATTTTGGCTGTTTCAAGTGCAAAATGCCTGAGGTGAAATAATTGCCGTGCAGCAGTGTCCTCAGATGTGGTGCCAAGAGCCACATCAATGGCTCTGCTGGACTGAGCTGCACTGCTGCACCATCCTTGAAGTCACAGCCGCAGCCGTGCCACCCACCATGGCTGGCCCCTCGCAGAGGGCATCCTTCCACACATGGCAGCCCTGATCCCCGGCAGCTGCTGCTCTGGGCACCCCAGGAAGGCACTGGCTGGGTCAGCGGCATTTCCTCATCCTCCCTTCAGCTATGCCTTCTCGAAGTCACAGTCCAGTGCTGCCTAATGACACCTGCATCTGAAGGAGGTGGGTTTGGAATCTAACAGCAATAGTGGAGGTCCATGGGCTCCCTCTGGCCCTTTCCACTTTTCAGGCATACGCAATTTTATCAAAGAAACCATTTTAGGAGGGACCTTTTCCTTGCAAATGCAATTCAGTTTAGAGACTCTAAACCAAACCAGCCCAGGCTGCTCTTGAGCCCTGCCCGTCTGGGGAGGAGGAGGAAGCAGTCTACCCTCACACAGGTTACAACTAAAAGTTGTGGGCACATAAATTGGCTATGGCTGAGGCCAGATGTTTTAAGCTTGATTGGATTTGGTTTTGCTTGTAGATTTCACAGAGAGCAAAAGCTAGTTTTGAAGATAGTGGACTTCAGCATTTTTAAAGATGCAGTGTATTTAAACCAAGCATTAGGTACCAGCACATCTGAGCATGTCTGTGCCTTTGTAAATGAATTTTAAGAGATTCATTTTTTAAAGAAGTTTTGTAGGTGAACAAATCCCTTTTCATTGGTAGAATCCAGAGGCTCCACATCTTGAATAACTTTGAATCAAGACTTACGCATGTCTTTGATAACCACTTGGTATAAAAGGCATGCAAAGCTAGTAAAACATAACATAACTTAGGAATTGTTGCTACAACTGGGAGCACTTACTGGGGAAAATTGCAGGTTTTGTTCCAGAGAAACAGCAGACTGTGACTGCCTCCAGGGGCCTGGTAGAAATGGGCCCTCTTTATTGCAGGATGTGTGGGCTAGGAACCTTCAAAACTCATGACAGGCTGTGCCTCAGCTCCTGACTGGAGGCAGTGTGCAGGAACCTCCAGAGGCATCCCTGCCTTCCTGAGCCCCTTCCACAAGCTTCTGAGTGGCAGGGGGTGGTTTGACACACGGGTCACACACAACATTACAGACATGAGTTTAGTTAGCAGCAGGCAACCATCCCCATCCTCCCTGTACAGCTGTTTGATGGGACTGCCAGCCCAACTCCGGCAGTATCAGAGCCATAGCAATCCACAGCAACCATTTCCTCTGCAAGGAGGGGACTCTCCTGGCTTCAAAGCATGGTGTTTGGTCAAGCAGAAGACACATACCAGTTGCTAAGAGAAGCTCAGCCTGCCCCAGTCACTCACGGCTGCACAGAGCACATTCACTTCTGGACATCTGTGCAGCTTGGGGTCTCCCTGCTGTCCTGTGCTGGCCAGTGGGGCTAAGCACTGGATGGACCACCCCCGGGCCGGCTCTCAGGTTCAGCTGAACCCTTTCTTGCTCACTGTGTCTGAGGAAAACAATGCACAGGGAAATATGTACCAGAAGGACAGCATGGCAGAACTGGGAACAGAGCCCAGACCATCCCTGCCTAGGGCAAGATATCACTCAGTAGCCTTTCCCTATATCTGTTCAAGACATAAACCTCTATGGACACTGTCTTTTACCAGGGACAAGCCCCATCAGGTGGACCACAAAGGCAGTCCTCCATGTGTGCCAGTCCCAGCCTGTGCCTGCCATTCTGCTCCACCCTGTGAAGGCTAAGAAGCAGTGGGACAGTGGCTGGATACCTTTCTGACAGGGAAAACAAAAGGAAAGAGAAAGAAAAAAAATAGTTATCTGAATTCTATCAGGAATGCTTCTGCCTGCTGTCCTAAAGTCATGAATTCTTCAACCTCTTGTCCTGAAGACAAGTTTTGGACTTTTAAGCTAGTAGAGGCTTAAAAGTATCAGTAGAGTGGTGGTCTTTGTCTGCTTGTTTTTACAAAAGAAGTTTGTTGGAAAAAAAAACTCTATACTTTTCTTGTCCCCAAAGGCACTATCTTTCATTAGAGCAATGTGGCAGGTTTGCAGATTTCATCAGCGGAACAGCTAGCCTGCAGTTAATTATCTGTGTTCCTACTAATAGGAATAAAAGTCAAACAAAGGAAACAACAAGCAAGCTTTGCACACTTTTCAAGAACTGTCCGTGTCTAAAACTTGAATTTGTTAACAGATGACCTTTAAGAATGTACACATATGTATGCTTGGTTCCTAGCCATGCAGCACTCATTGCTGCATCTGCCTCTGTAAGAAGTACAAGACACAAAAAAGTATTGGAAGAAGTACTCACTTTTGAACCCCTCACAATAAGCAACAGCTTTCAGGCGCTGCTTTTCTTTACAAGGTCATTACTCCAGCAAGTGCCCTCTGCTCTGATTTTCAGGTAGTACAACAATACAGATTAACAATTACAAATAAACTGCCTGTTCAGAATGAACAAACAATGCACTGATAACAATCTTTAGATGATATCTGTGTTTGGTGTTGCTCAGAGGATATGAGGAACACGGTATATGCACCACAGGTTCTTCTTGCCCACCTCTTCCACCCCAGACTTTCAAAGGAGATTCTCCACTCTAACATGCTCGCAATTCCTGAGAGCGGTTCATGGGAAGAGAGGAGCCATTATAATTACAATTTTGTACTCACCATCATACATTACTGTCTTGAGCTATTCTTAGGGATGCTTGGAAAGCAGACAGAGCAATCTGTGAAACCAGGCAGTGATGTTGACAACATCTTACCACAATTATGATGATGTGTACAGTGCTAGCTAATAAGGCTGGGGAAAAAAATAAAAGCCAAAACCAAAAGAACATACTCAGTTTTTCAGGTTTTTACAGAGGCATTGGCAGGAAAGATTTCAGAAAAGGGAGGGAGGGAGGGAGTTAGGACTGGGGAAGGATACTGAAAAGGACACCAAGAAAATACACACAATAGAAAACCTTTCTTCAAGCTCCCTTCTTGTTCATTATAGCTAAATTTGATGGTCAATAATTCTGACTCCAAGAAATGAGAATTACTGGGGTGGATTTAAGAAAGCTTAAAATTCAGCATGGTTTCAGATACAAGAAGAGACAAAAATTTAACCTTGTTATCCAGGGGACTGAAATTCTTAGGAAGGTATTCTTGTTGATGTAAATTAGTGCAAACTTTATACTTGGCAGTGAAACCATGCTGATTTATGGCAATTGAGTCTTTGGCCTGGGTAGAGGAATCTGCTATTAGATTCATTTCACTGCAAAGGTTTTCAGAGCTTCTTATCTCTCGCGATGCCCATTATAAACAGTTATTGTCAAATGATTATATTAAAACCTAGGCATAGAAAAACAAGTAAGCTACTGGCACGAAAAGAATGTAGAGGAGAGAGCAGCGAAAATATAATAACGGTGAAATCTATTAAATTTTTGAGTGCTTGCTCAGGGAGCTGCAAAAATTACTTGAATCTTTGGTCTTTGAGGGGCCAAATGCATATATTCCAGAGAGAAATAATCCTGTGCCTGTGTCATGGAGGAGAGGACATCTAACTTTTTGCACTGCTGACTTCTGCTGTGTGGGGAGCAAAGCAACTGGGAGAAGGGTCAGTCAGCATGAGAGCTTAGTGTGCCTGAGGCCCTTGCGCTGACAGAGGTGGTAACAACCTGAGCAAAGCACAAGGCTCACTTCTGTCCACGGCAGTAAGACCTGAGTTCTGATTAAAATGTAGGACTTTTTCAAGTGGCTTCTAGCTGCCTTTGGAGCAAAGGGGATGCCCACCAGAAGTTAGCTCTTCCTGCCAGAGGTTCCGTCATGCTGACAGCACAATCCTACTAAACCTTTCATTGCAACAGACTCACCACAAAAGCCCCCTGTCCTACTGCTGCCCCATGGACACTGCAAGTACATTCTACACTCTGTGTAGCTCCACAGGAGCTGATCAGATGCTAGCAGCAAGCATTTCCCCAGTTCAGATCATTATTTTTTGCTGAAAAACAAACAACAGAGAGCTTCAGTTTTTGAGAATTCAACAGAGTCCTGACCCCACAAACCTGGGGAGACTGAGCATAGAATCCGTGGGATTCAATGGGCACAGCATGCATGGAGTAAGCACTTCAAGAAGCCCTGAAGCACAGCTTCTTGTCCAGCCGTCCTCGGAAGAGGCAACCAGCAACTGTGGACTGATCCAACAGCCCTCTCTGGCTACACTGCAGGCACTTGGAGCAGGGTTCAGGAACTCAGAGGGGCTTGAGTGATCTAAAAGTGAGGTGTTTAATACAATCATATCAGCTAGACTCTCTCCACAGTGCATGGAGGGAAACAAGCACATCCTGAGGACATGTGCATGAGCCTTGGGTGTCTTCTGAAACACTCTTCAGAGGTGGGTTGCCACCGAAGAGCGCACGACTTGAATGACTGATCCAGAAGAGATGCCTTGCCTTTTATACAGCTAACATTAGATGAAAGTAATTATCTTCCCCCCTCACATCCCAGTTCCCTGGAAAAGAATGCAGAGCTCATTGAAATGGTGCTACTTCCCATGATTTCTAAATCAAGCCCAACATGACGGGAAACAGCCAATGCTGAAAGAAGGGAAACTTCAGCAAAAGTTACAAGTAACTCAAGTGATACTCATCTTCCTGCTCACAGAATTCTTCAAGTCTTAGGGGCAGCAGAATTGAAAGGCATACAAACATTGGTATTGCACCAAAAGGCAGAGATATTTGAAATATGGAGTTCATTTATTGTTACTCATATCATGCACCATAGGTCCACAGTGCAGTTAGGAGCTCTTCTACTAAACACCCAGAAAAATGTCTTTCTTGGCTCATCTGGAAATCACACTTACTTTGGCTTTAACAGTTCTAGCTCCCAAGGGACTGCAAAATTGATAAAAAGTTAAAGAGAAAGGGTAGTCAAATGCTTGTAATGCTCCAGGGGGCAAGGGCAAAGCTCTGAGCAATGGCCTTGTTGCCAGTCATTGTGCTGGTTCATCCACCTCAAATAAGTCTGATGTTACAGACCCACTCCCCTGGGCATGAGAAAGAGAAGCAGAGGGATAACACAACCCAGCGACTCGGTGTGAGTTCTGTCCTGGGTAAATGTGGTGCAACTTTCCTGAAGATGTGACAGTTGCACAGGAGCGCCCAGCACATGCCTCAAGATGGAAAATGTGGAGATTAATTCCATTTTACTGGAGAGATGGCTCCAAACCTGCTGCTCTGTTGGAAGGCAAATGGGGATGTGACTTCCTGTTTGCATGATGCCAGTATTTAAAAATGGTGTGCCAGGGCCCCATCGTGCCAGCTACTGCACAAACGGAACAAAACACAGTCCCGACAGTCAAACAAACTGCCAGGCAAGAAGCTGCAGCTATGGCAATCCCATGAGGAAAGACTGTGTTGCTGCACACCAGCCTGCTGGGTGGGATGGTGGGCTCACCTCCAGCCCTGTCGCTCTTGTGCCCCAGGAGGGGCGTGAGGGCAGATTGGAAAGAAGAGAAATGAAGTGGCTTTGCAGGTGTTTACAGGGAGCTTCTCCAGTGGGACGAGAGGCATGGGAGAAAACCTGAACCCTGAAGCCACTCACCAAATAGGACCTGAAGATCCTGTTAGTAGTGCTGGTTCACTCCCACAGGCATGCTGTGGCTCTCTGCTGCACTGCACAGCACAGCCCCAGGGCAGGGTGATGGGCTGAGCACAGGGTGCTCTGCCTTAACATGCAGCTTCTCAGCCTTTCTGGTGGGTTTAAACATTTGCTGCTGGCTTTTATGTTGAGTATGCTAGAGTTTTTTATTTTAATATGTTTTCAGCATGTCTTTGTTCCTTGCCAGCTTTACAGGCACACTGACACAATGTATACTGCAGCTCATCTTTCAACCAGAAAACATATCCAAATATTTCTCAGAAGGATTGGGAATGAAAACAGGAGATAAAGCATTACAAGCAGAAAGCAAGTGATTCACTATAGCCCACTACTCTGGTAGTGGGAAGTTAAACCAGCTCACACTACTGAATTCATGACCAGCCCTGGTAGGATGCCCTCTCTGTATCCTACTCTCTTCTTCTCTTAGTGGTTACTACTACAGATGCAGCCAACAAAAGAGTAGTTCCCAGAAACATGCAGGGGTTATTGAGACCAGTGGGCAACACTGGGAAAAAAAAAAAGTTTGATTTCTAGAGAAATTCTTGCAAATCGCTACTGGTAGGGGACATGGAAACAAAGGAACTATCAGGCACCACTCTATGGAGATAAGCCAATGATGTTCCTCATTAATGCTCTGTCATGCTTTAAAGTTCAAGAGATACTGTAGCTTAAGTTGTTTCCCTTGACTGGAATTCATCATTGCTAATAGAGCAGAGCCACAGGGTAAGCTGTTAGACATGCACAGGCAAGAGCAAAGTGTTACTGCATGAAAAATCACATTAATGTCCTTGAAGAACCAAAGTCTGGGTGGAGAATGCATTTGGCTGCCATGCCCAGGGCGGGTTCTTTTTACTAACTGGCTAGAGGGTCAACAGTTCCTTTTATCTTGACTTTCCAGTGTTAGAGTTCATCTTTATTTCCCTCTGTTCAGCTGCACTCAGAGAAGAATAATGTAAAGGAGAAATCAAAACACTGAAACTTCAAAATCCCCAGGCACAGCATTTTGTATGTGTTTGCATGTGCATCCTTAGCAGGACTGTAACACATTTGAAGGAAGAATTTCTTCTCCTCAAAGAACAGAACAGTTGTGAAATGATTTTTGCAAGCTTTACTTTTCTGACACATCTAATTAGATGCAGTGTTATGCCTCCAATAAGACATATACCAGGTGAGAAGCCTTTCCTGTGATTCGGAGATGAGTTGTAGCTTCAAACTGTGATGCCTTTTGTTTCTAGGGTACTTGAATTGCTATACTGCTAAGATCATGACTGTGCCACACAACAGGTCACCCATTTTGTACTTGGAGGTGCTGAAGCCTTCATACAGTGGAGACTGCTGCGCTTTCTCACATTGAGACCTAACTTTTGTTCTTTGCATTTCTTTTCTTCCTTCCAAGTTCAGACATAAATCAGTAAATAAGGCTGCTTGCTTTTTTATAGAAACTTTACCTCCGTGAATCGCTGTGTCCATATGAAGTCGACCATCAGTGCTACAGGCAGTGGGGCAGAGCATTCCAGGGCCATTGGGGCCCAGGCACTGAATGCTCATGCTTGTTTATGTTCAGTAACTTCCCTTCCTCCCCTGCATGAAGTCCTCTGTGCCATTCAAAGAAGGATAGAGTGTTCTGCCAGGATTCCCCTCTACAGGAACCAAAGCAACATCTGAATATCTGGCTATTTTTTATTTTATCCCAATTGCATGCCCTCTTTATAGATTAAAAAAACCCTCTGGAAAACATCAACACAAGCACTAAGTATGCAAGCACTCCTTGAAAACCAACCTCAATTTGTAAACTCATTTCCCAGAGCTTGATGTTGCAATAGGGACTCTTTGAATGTGGGTATGTTTAAAGCGAAGGAAAGTAAGCTGTGGAACCAAAGGATACATACATAGAAACCTGATTTGCACATTTGTGATAAACTATAAACTCTTACAGTGTTTTGAAAGCATAGTAACATATTTACCTTCAAAGAGTACTTAAACAGTTCATCTAAAACAGATTATATACTGTGATTGATGATAAGGCTTTTCCTCTTGCAAACACAGCATAGGCAATTTTTTCTTTCATTTTAAAGAAATTAAGTAATTATTTTATCATAATATGATTTATTATTTTCAAGCCTAGCTGTTACACTGCAGGCTGAATCTGGAGCTGCCAACACTATTGCTGATGATGTATTTGTCCAGCATGCAGTTTCAAAGAAGAAAAAGCACCATGCAACCATAGTGAGAAAAATCACGATTCCCCCCAGAATCTGCCATAGCAGAGACTTCACAGGAAATAATTAAGCCAAAGGCTCAAAGATCTTAACCCCTATTTTTTTCGAACCATCAGACATCTGTGGATACATTTCCAACTCTTGCTACTAAGAAGACAGGAAGGTGAAGTACAGAGTTTTAAAGCTCTACTACATGAATGTTCCAGTGCTCACAGGACTGCGCATGATTGATCAAGAATTTTCTGAATTACCTAGGGAAGGAAAGAAGCACAAATCAGTGACATTTTCGTGTGCCCATGTGCCCCTGTCTCTTAGACATTATCACAAATCAACAGTCCCTCTTTCCATCTGTATTAAATTCAACCTTCAGTTCGGGGGAGGATGAGTCTGAAGGACAAGCAGAATATTCTAAGTAAGAGAAAACACCTGAAGATAGAAAGCAAAAGCAGGGAAGGATTGGTGTCTCTAAGGAACTCAACCTCCAGTTTCACCAAGAGAAATGAGATTGTTTTCTTTCTGTCATACAACAACATGTAAATCAATCTAATTAGCTGCAAAACATGTTTCTATTGGATGCAAAAGATTACCTTTTATAAAATTATAAAGTAATATTTAGAGAAAGACTCACAAAGACTGTGAATTTTTTTCCATCTCATTTAAGTCGTTATTTGCCATTAATCTACAGACACAATGACTTTTATGTAATGTTTTTGTAAGGAATAATTAATATTATGCTCTCAAACAAGAAAATAGGTAAAAATGCACGTTACTTTTCAATACTCAGGAAATTTAGAACATTTTTTACAATGGAAAGCCTAACTATTTTTTGTAATCATTTATTTGCTTGCTAATCTCTTCATGTTCTTCTGCATTTATTAGCAATTACTCAACACCAATTACAAGTGGAGTTTTGTTACTTTGTTCAATCCATTTTAAAACCTTTTTTTCAAAAGAAATCCCCCACTGTTTTGTAGTTTGTGAAGGAGTGCAAACTTTTTTTCAGCTGACCAAATGGAAATTGGTGAAGTGATCCCCAAGATGGGACGTGCCTGTAAATGTGTCACGGAGGCAACACAGGCTTTTTGCAGTGTCACATATACAGTATTTTCTGGAGAGTTACAGTGATGATCTAGAGAAGCTGCTCATGCATGTTTGCACCAAATTGAGAAAGCAGGATTGTGACTTAATGTTACTTTTCAGCCACATAAATCATCAGAAACACCGCTGGAATTATAAGACTGTCTTCAAATGAAGTACGGAAAACGAAGATTAGAGTTTATGTTTATAATTAAGCTTGGCAAACAAATTTTAATGATTCCAAGTGCAAAATGCCCACTTCTGTCATCTTCACTGTGCACATATCACCTGTTCAGATGCTCCAGATGTACTTTGAGATTTACATTCTCTGTCTACCTATTCCTGACTTCACTCTTCAGTGAGATTTATTATCTTATTGTATCGCTGGGGCTTGGAGACTGAAGAATTATAATCTTACAAGCCATTATTAAACGATTTCCACTCATTGGGATGAGCTCTTTTCAGGAAGAGCAGTTATTTTTGTTTTCAGTGGCACTCAAACCTTAGCCAGAGGCTGGACTCATTCTCGTGTGGGTACAGATCAGCCTGAGAATCAGAGGGACGTGTGCAGGATGGGTGCTCAAATGTTATGTTAATATCATCTCATCTGTGTTGGGAACTGTGTTGGTTTTAAGAACAGCTATTCTCATCTAGGCTTTCTCTACATTTTCAGAAGAGCAGATGAATAAGAGAGTTCAAATATTCAAAGAGGTCATGAAGCTTTTGAGGTTTTGGAGATAAACTTGCAACCTTCGTGGTTTGCAGATATCTTTCTGGACAAATGTGTATATTGCATACTGTCAGAATAGAGTTGCTCAGGAAAGAGAAAAAAAATTGAGTGTTTTTATTGTTGGAAATGCCAGCTGACAAGGTCAAAATATTCCATAATTTGCTAGAAAATATGTTTAGAAACAGTTCTGGCAAAGAGTGGATGGAGCTGAACCCTGTCCCATTTTCCACCAGCTCCTCTGCCCACAGGGATGCAACTCCCTCCCAGAATGAACAGCAGCCTCGGGGGTTTCACTACAAATCCAGACAAAACCTGCTTTGGAAATACTGAAATCACCTGACAATGGGATTAACCTGTCAGCTCAGCTACCACTGTTTGATCTATGCTGGCAAAGAGTATTTAGATAAAGGCTTTAAATTACAATTCACATCGAATCTCCACTTAGCTCAGTCCTTGAGCATAGGGGAGTGCTCTGTGCTCCCCACATCGACGCACTGAGGAAACAAAAACACTGTCTTGAGTCAGGTGTCCAGGGTGGACGTGGCAGAGATGCCTAGGGATGGCCCTGGGCCTTGTGTCCTTGCTGAGTGGCTTGAGGCAGAGCCATGCCAGGTCACAGAGATTTTGTGTTGTCTTAGGAGCCAGCTACTCTGGGTCAATAAATTAGGTATTCCCACATCTATGACAGCTGTTTCTAAGCAGGCACTCTGCACCTCAAGGCACCAAAACACCTCTGAGGAAGGAGGCTGGAGCCCATTGTCCCAGGAAACGATAATGCATAGGTAGTTTTTATGACACCTTTTTATCCATAATGCTCATATAAGACTTTGGCCTCATTGACCTCATTTTACAATTGAGAGAAACCAAGGTTTGGGAACTGAAGTGAGTTTGTCCCCAAGGTCACCCATGAGCCAGTGGCAGAGGTAGAAGTGTTCCCAGTTCCCTGAAGCTCAGGGCGGTGCTATGTGCATGAGAGCACACCTTCCCCCAGAACCAATTCAGCACAGACATCCAAGCCTTGCTCTCTCTGTCTGGATTGCAAAGGGAAGACAGCTAACAAGGCATCTGCAAATTCCTGCTTTCCATCATAGCTCTCTGAGGTGTGACTTGTGCCTGCGTCATCTTTCATGAAGGGATCATAATCTAATAGAAAGGAGCAAAAAACTGGTCTGGCTGCTGCTGAAAGATGATAATCCAGAAACAATTAGGTATCTATCCACCCTTCTTTGTTAAAAGCATGCATAGCACATGTGGGGAACATACCCTCTCAGATGGCTGGAAAAATAAATGGTCTATTTTTGTAGATCTTTTATTTAAATCTTGCAAGTAGTAAGAAAGCAATTTTAATAAAAAATGCAATGCATAGAAGAATTGCTGCTTTTCATCTGAGAAGTGAAGAATTTTCTTTATTTTTACTAATTTTGAATTTGATGCAGATGTGATTTCAATGCTAATTATGCCCCCCACTGTCTCCATGCTCCAGTGAAATGTGACTCCCTGATGTTTCTCATTGTCTTTTGTTTACAATTATGAGAAGTTGATGGAAATCATCTGGTTTTTGCTTCTGTACTGCTGTGGGATTTTTACAGCAGCAACCTGTCAAACTAATGACCTCTAGCACAAGAAGCTGCAGCCAGTTCAGGCTGCAGTCACAGCTGAAATCTTAGCATTGCACTTTTTCTCTCTCATCCCCCACGTATCTGTGATGAAGCAGTTCCTTCGTCATGGAAGGGTGATCTCAGAATTAAGGGTAAACAGTAGGATCTTCACAAGTAAACGTCAATACCAAATTTTACTAAATGCTGTCTTGCTCATGGCTTAATTTTCTTGTGCCTTAGTTTTCTCCTGAACAAAAAAGAGGTAATAATGCAGATGTGCTGTGAGCATGATCTCATTAATGTTTTCTGTGCTTTGGGACAGGCTGGAGACCAGAGGGCTCTCTCAGCACCTACACACTGACTCCAGCATTCATTGAATGAAAATGCCTATGGTATAACTTGCTGGTGAGCTGCTCATGACAATTCCCAGACTGGACTGTCTGTGAATGTGTTTGCATTTTCTGGAATGGCATAGATGTATGAGGCATCTGTGCATCAATCACATGTCTTAGGGACAAGCAAGGTTTATGTTTTAGGCAGACAAATGATTGAGTTCACCATTAATCATATACAATATATCTGGGCATCTTGTGCACAGATAATCAACTGGCACAAATTCTTTGTACTGGTAATGAAAGCATTACCAGGAAAAGCATTCTGGATTTCAGAAACCATGAGAGAAATACAGCTCACTATCTAAAGGGCTAGTTTAATTAATTCTGTTGCTTTGGAGTGAACCACAAATTCTTGTAGTTTTCCCTGAGTCATCTCCCTTGAAGTCTCCACTAGCATGTCAGCAGTTGCCACAGAGGGCCATCAGATATGTGCTCATGGTGCCAGCTCAGCCTGTGAACACAGACAGGACAGAAGGAAGATGATTCCTTCACTCAGAGTGCTTGCAGCCCATGCCACACAATGCATCCACCCTGGGCACAGGTCCTGTGTCCAGGAGCTGCCTGGTGGTCCACTGGAGGGCACAGGCTGACACGGACACCAAGGCAGAGCTACACTATCAGCATGGAATCAGCCCCCAAGGCCGAGGCTTAGGCATCTTACTCCATGGAAAGTGTATCCTGACATTCAGCTCGCTGTTTGTACACCTTGGGGTATAAACCTACTTATATGAAGTCCAGCAAGGGGAAAAACTGGAGGGTTGGACACTGGAATTGCTTAGTGGCAATTTGTCTCCGTTCCGTGTCTTTGGCAATCCCTGATGGGTCACAGCTACTTTACATAAAATTTGAATAATAATAACATCTAATAATAACAACAGTGATTATGTCACTATTTGCATTTCATAGGTTCATTTGGGGGCACACATAAGCAGTCTGGGCAACAAAGTCAAAACTGGATAAAGCTTGCAACTCACTGGAAAAATGTGGCAGGCAGTGTTTGAAAGTAGACAGACGTTCACATGACCCTCTGTTTTGGCATGTTCTTCCTTTAGAAGAAACCAGGGAATGAGCCAGCATGATGAATGAATCACCTCAAATTGCTGTAGGGTAAATTTGTAAAGTTTGCCACTTTATGTTGCAATTTGCAATCATGCACACTTTTCCAGTGCTAACCCCCATGAGACTGAAGGCACAAACCTTAAGTTCACTACAGTTTTGCACTGGTGGTATGACTTTAACTTCAATGTATATTTGAGATTTAAGCTACTATAAATAATAGAAAGTCAGACACATGCCTTCTTAAGCATACTAATGTACAAATATTTAATGTTAGTTTTCCCATGAACCAATTCACATATGACAGGAATTTTTCCATAACCTGAAGTTTATAGCTGCATTTCCAACACATCTACACTTCTGTGCTGTTCTCCTGGCAATACAATCAGTTAGTAGTATGAATAATCAGTTTGTGGCAACCACTCGCCAGGTAGCATCTTCCTTGCAAGTACCAAGGATGTCAATATTCCTTGTTCCCAAGCTGGTTCTTCTCCTCACTTTAAGGCTGCCAGAAATGGCAGTATGTGTAAGTGTCTTCGTGGCAGCCTGGTCAGTGGTTTGAACTTCAGAAGCCCTGTCCCACCTGTGTCTATATCTGCTTCACCAGGAATCATGATCAATGGAACTTAATGCTTTGTGCCCCACAGGCCTGGATTTGAAGCATCTTCCATCTCAGAGAACACAGCAAAACAGGGACTCTGCAGTACTCAAGTATTGCAAGATGTACCCTCTGCAGGCTGCAGAGTGGGAGGTGAAAGAAAGAGGCAACCAGAAAAATCAGTTCTGTTAAACCTGGTTCCCTGCTGCTGGTAACCACACAAAACATGTAACATTTGAGGGAAAAGTGAATTCCAGTAGCTCAAGTATTATCAATCTCTGCTGTTGTATCCACCTGCTGCTGCCCTCCTTCCAGCCTTTTCTCCTGCAGGTGCCTTGATGCTTTCCCCTGCAGTCCCCAGCACCTGCTGGCAGCCTGATGTGAACCTCTCCTGCCCTATTCGACTTTCCTTTTAAAAAACATGCCCTGTTTATGTTGGGAAACAACCACCCAGGAGCTGCTCACATCAGGGAGGTGGCTTCAATTCCAGGTCTGAAGTCTTAACATCTTTAGGTTGAACCTGTCAGGTTTTTGGAGCCTTCTGTGTTGTCCATGCAAGCATCCAGCCACCCAGGCAAAGCCCCCAGGGACAGTCTGGACAAGGGTCACAAAGTCAATTCAATTGCAAGAGGAGACAAACATCAACCCAATCTCTTCTGCAAACATGTGTGAAGCAGTGGGGCAGTGGCCCCTCTTCTGCTGATGTGTGGGCATGTGAACCGAGGCCATGCTCCCATGTGGGCACCTGAGCACCAGGAATGCTCTGGGTGTCTGCACAGGGTGTGCATCCTGCTCCAAACCAGCACAAAGTAAGAAGGATGGTGCAGAATTAATGTTCTTTTAATTCATGGAAAACTAATTGTTTTAAAGAAATTTCTGATTGCCTGGTGATGCCTCTTCCAGGAATTGACAATGTCTTATCTCATGAATCTTGGGCAGAATCTCTGTGTCTCTGTTAGTTCATTAGCAAACACACGGTGCTCAAACAGGATATTTGTAATCCATGTAAGGCAGGGTGTTTTACAGAGGACACGGAGCACCATGATTCCCACTTGGCCAGGGAGTAAAGTAGGCCCAGAGAATTTAAATCCATTGCCCAAGGTCAAACAACAGCCTGGTGTCACAGTTGGTACAGCAGATCTCCAGTCGTGTAATAATCCTTTATTCACTAGATAGTGTTGCCTCCCTAAAGCCAATATAATGATATTCACTAATGAGGTTGTTAGGTTTAATTAAAGCTGGTAGAGCACATTACGTAGAAGGAATGAAATTATTGTTTCATTATTGTATATTATAATAATTACAGAATAACTAGACTTATGCATTAAACACAGAGAAATACTAATCAAATTCTGTATCCTATAAATTTTTTGGACACATGATATAGGAATTGCAATGGACAGAAGAACTCATGTTCTCAATGTCATGCTTAAGTACTTGCTTGCTATCTTCTGGCTTATTAATCACTGTATTTTTAATAAATAAAAATAAAATTTAAAATTTAAAAAATAAATTTAGAATAAATTTAGTTTAAAAATAAATGCTACTCACTTAAAAGGCTGATTCTTTGAATTTTCAGCTTGTTATTGAGGGTCTGTTGTGCTTTATTGATTGGTGCAGGATAAAATACTTGGAGGTGGGAAGACTTCAAAATACTGGAATATGAGGTATAGCATACTTTCATTTTAAAGTAAAAGATTCTGCTTTGTTTTCCATTCAAACTGAGTCCCAGCCGGAAAATGTAAACAGAATTTAAAGAAAAGCTGAAGGTAAAATGGCTAAAATTGAAATAGAAATTTTCTAAATTACTCTATTCAAATCTGTTTTGACCTCCACTATAACTTTACAATTGCATTACTACAGAGTGACATGTGTTCTTTCACCAGATGGATTTCCCCAAGGACCTGAGTTTGATCCTATATGTGTACTTTCAGAGAAGAGAAATATAATTTGCATAGGAAGATCTGCAGTCTTGCTTCATGCCAAGAAGCACCTTATTCCACAGAAATCCTCCCTGGGACTTTTTTGTGCTGCTTTATGCAGGGAAGGGTGTCAGAAACAAATCCACAACTTACTAACTTAACAATTTCCTCATCTTTTATCCCTGAAACTCTATCCATCAGCCAGCAACAGCAATACTCTTGGTCACGTATTTTCTCTCTCTCCAAGACAATCAATGTGTTTGACTGGGGTGGGGGGGAGGATCAGAAACCATCACAAGGGTCATGCGTAGGTGTAGCCACAGTGTTGAAACTGAGTGATGCTACTTGAACCATCTTCAGATTCGGTGAAAATAACATGGAAGGAAACGGACAAAGTAGTTTAGAGCCATCAGCCTAGGGACCATACAAATAGCACATTCTTTTTTTTCCTATCCCTTGCATACACATGAAAACCAGGAACAAGCATAACAGACACAAGAAGCAGGCAGAATTAAGTCATATTTTTCTTGTAGCAGCTAACAGCACAGGCAGTCAGAAACTCTGAGAAAACATTTGCCCTGCACAGCATCAATGCCCACCTACTTCAACTCTTCACAATAAGGCAACATCCTTAAAGCCTAAATTACTTCCCATATTCACTACCCTTATTGTTCATCTCCTTTCCTTCCATCTATATTGAAAATGGGGCAAGACTTCCTATTTCTATATGACTGCTTGGACTCTTCTTCATTCACAGCTGAGTCGCAGATATTTGTAGTTTATCCCAGGACCTCCTTTTAGCAGATCCCTTTACCCTCCAAGCACATTAGACAGTTTCAGTCTTACACTATGATCAAAAATATGCAGACAGAAGCATTCGTAGGCATGTGAATAAAGAAGTTTATATTCCTGGGTTCACAGAATAAGTGCCTGCTCACGACAGATAAGGAAGTGTGCACATGGGTCTATTGCTGGATTTGCTAGTGCAGAGAGGACTTTAGGTGTGCAATTTCCTACCATGTCTCTTGAAAGACTAGATCGAAATCCCAAGAACTACCACAGAAAACCTTTAACTTTCCTACTTAGGAATATGCTGTAGTCTCCATTTTCTACAGAGAGGTATAAATTCAATGTAGATCAACATCTGGAATAGAAATACTCCATAAATAACAAACATCTTAATGCACTTCACAGAACCTGTGGAAAGTCTGAGAATGTGCTTCCAGTCCCTGAAAGCAAGCAGAAAGCAAAGCAGGGACTAAGTCAGTCTCAAAACCTGCCCAATGTCTCCGTCCTGGATGGTTTTTGCCAGCTAATATCCCCTCCCAATATTTTGGCACAGACAAGTCTGGTAAACTCACCCTTGGGAGGGCAAAGTCCTCCTGGAATGATGAAAAATACCTTTTTCATGGCTGCCTCCTTTGGCTACGTGGGATCAGGGGTTTGGACAAGTGCATCCCCCCTTTCTGAGCAGTGCATGGCCACAGCTTTGCTACGTAGCACTGAAACACCAGGATAGCACTGCCACTTTCCCCTGCACCTCATCAGGGAATCCACAGGGACACGGAATAGTCAACGCCAGGTCCCATGGGTATATGAAACCTAAGAGATCCTGATAAAATCCACCCCTTGTGAGTGGTGAGGTCAGACAAGGATTAGCTGAGTAAAGCGAGGTATTTGCTGCTGGGGGCTTTGGAAGCATCTATTTGTTCCTGGAAAGAGTGCCTCACAGGTGGGTAAATGCCACTGCTTTCAGCAAGAAAGGGCTGATCTAGCTCAAGGGCTGAGCTCACAAGTAAGTTTCATGCCCAATCCACCCCCTTTCCTTAGCATTTTGTTTCCTGCCATCTCTTTTAGGTAGTCCCTGGTCAGCGTGCTGGCATTCACAAATCCCACTCACAGGCACCCACGTCACCCCATGAGGTCAGACCTCTCATGAAGCTGTTTTCCAGTGCAAGAGGCTGTGCTGCGGGCACAGGGCAGGAGCCAGGACACAGCAGTGTGCTGCAGACAGGGTGAGACGGAACCCCAGAGACAGCTGCAAGGGTGGATGAGGATCAGCACCCAACCCTTGCCAGGTCTCTACATCCCCGCAGTGAACTCCAGCAGGGCACCTGAGGATACAGCACGGAGCCCAACCATCTGCTCACACCAAACTCTTCTTTCTACCAAGATCAGTACCAGTCAACACACAGCCCATATGAGTGATCCCTGCATTTAATCCTATTACCTAAACACAAGGAGCTGAGCAGTGTGTCACACTGGGCCAGGAAACTGGGGAGCTTTAGCAATTTCTGTTTGTGTAGGAAATGTTTCCCTGCCAGTGGCAAATCCACATCAACCCACAGCCCCAGACAAGCTTCCAAGAATGATGAAGATAACATCTTGTTAGCAGCAAATACAAAGATTTAATTTAATTGTAATATAGCAGCTTTTCAAAATGTCTGGGAAACCTTACTGGAAATGAAATACAATACGAAGGATAGAAAAAGTAAATCTGTAGGTATAAAGCAGAGGAAATTCTAGGTATCCACACTTTTCTTATTCTAACTCTGTTCATGCCTCCCCTTACTTGCACTCCTCACCTTCATCTTTCCTTGAAACTGATTGCACTCTTACCAAGATGAAAGGGAAAAAGAGAGGGGAAAATGTTGAAGAAGAGATAGATTCCTCATAACCTGTGCTTAGCTTCACAGCTAAGGTTGGTCATAATGAAAATATTAATCTGTGGCCTGGAGGAAAGCCTGGAAGGAAAACAGGCAAAACAGGCAAAGAACCAGTAAAACAGTTTAATTAAGAGTGTAAGAGAAATATCTTGAGCATCATTACAACTCTAAATAAACATCCGTATTGGTTCTTATGAAATTCAAGAGGTTGTTTCTGGTTCCATCCTAAGACTGAGAAGAAAACTCTTCTGTCAGATTTACACCTCAAATATTCAATATCTTGTTCTTCAGTTCTTCATATTTATGAAAGGAGAAAAATGTCGCAGTGAAGAGACACTGTGTGGTAAGGATTCAAGAGGGAATTTAAATTCATGACAGCTGTGATACAAGAAATGTATTTTGCTTTTATAGCTGGATTTCTTTTTCTCCTGAAAGCAAAAAAAAAAGCAGAATAAATTGCAGACAAAAATGTTTTTCTAGAACTGGGCCATCAGTAGTTATTTCTTCCAAGCTAAGCCTTTACTTACAGGCACTATTCAACAGAAGCACAAAAAACCCCTTTTCTTACATTACACAATATACCAATTTCTTGCAAATGGGTAACTGCACATAAGACAAAATTCTTACGTCCACAGGGTAAATTCTGAATTTGATGTTCTGCTCTTCTCTTTTATACTGTGGAGCTAAATGCTGGCAATAATGAAGCAGAACACAAAAGTGTTGTGACCATAACTTTGGCAGGAACTTGTTTTTGCAACATGAACAACATGTGCTCTTTTCAGACCAACTCCAGGTAGACGGCGTGTATGTGATACCAGATTAACGGTGTCAGTAGCAATTGGCAAAATCATGAAGGAGTCTACTCTCAGCATACCTGGAGGGCGACTCCTCCAAAGAAGAGTGAAGACACACTACCAGAGCACCAGCTGCCCAGGAAAAAGCCTGCTAGGTTGTGCAGTCTCAGTATCTAAAGCCAAGAGTACAAACACCCAGGGTGATTCAGCAAAGCCTCTTGCAGAAGATCTACATTTAGCTAAATAAATTTCTTAGAGGGGTCTCTCATTGAATTGCCACTTCTAGGTGTAATTCAGCAAGGTTTAGAATCAGATCCAAGCTTCTCTCCATCCTTATTATTTCACATTTTCACACAAGACTTCATGATTATTGGTTTGGAACATTAAAATGCAAATGATAGAGGAAGCAATACATATTTAAATGTACAGTGTCAGCTTGGTATAAAAGCTCTTCTGGAACAGAATGACACTGTTTTCTTCAGTTACTTCTAAAAGTGGCAAAATAAAAATGAAAGGGGGGAAAAAAACTTCAGGCCTATTTGCATTCATGCTTTATTGGTCATGCTGAAAGAAAAAGCTTAGTAAGCTTGGAGGGGGAGGCAGAGGGAGAAAAACAGTCATTAGTGTAAGTGCAACCGACAGCTCTCTGAGACTTCCCAGGCAGCACAAGGAGGAGGAGAGCATGCCAGGAGCACTAGATTTGGAACAAGGCTGACCTCCTCCCTACAGAAAAAAGAGGAGCTTTGACTTACCTTGCCTCTGTTACTTCTGGAATCAATATCCTCTTCACGTAAACACAAAGGAGAAAGAGTGAAGAAAGGGCAAAACCAGGGCAGAATACAGAAAGCTTCCCTGCTTCCTATCCCATCCTTGTGGGATGCCCTGTTATATTCCAAATTTAACTTCTGGCTAAGGAGTGACCAGAGGTCACTTATTCTCATGATAGTTTTTTCAAAGCTTGTATGGTTACCAGGGTAATACAGAATGTTTCTCATTATACTTTTTTAATAACACTTCCCCACTGCCATATTCAGTGTTTCCTAGAGAGACCAACCAAGACTTAAAAAGTGTGGAAGACATTTTTCATAGTCTAAAGTGTCAGTTCACAGCTGTGTGCTTTTGCATTCCCCATTTTCACTCTAGATTCAGCATTAGGACTTCAGTATTTATTTAATGCTGTATTTTTCAGGTACAGGATGCAGATGGCTGAGCTGTCACTACAAGCCATTTCTGCTCCCCTTTACTCATGCTGCCATAAAATACCCATGCTAGCTCCACTTGCCTTCATGGACACACTTCTGCTTCCCATGAAGGGACTGCAGAATTGGGTTCTGATTTAGCAATAGCAGGTGTGAATACAGATTACACACAGTCCCAAAAGATAGCTCTGTATTTAGTCTTTAAAACCTATGGAGCTGAAGAGCATCTGGATGCAGGCCTGGACTGGCTGTCTGTTATGGAACAGCATGTCTTGATGAACAAAGTCAGCAGAAAAGCTAATTCAGGCCCCTCTTCTGCATGCACCCACACACCCAGGTATAAACAGTCCCTCTCAAGTAGAGCTTAAATCAGTTCCCAGAATTTAGTCTTAACATGTCAGAAATGTTTTTGCTGGAGGACTTGTGTCTGCATTAGCTTTTGGCAGCAGAGTGGGGAGAGATGGGAGAGTAACACCCTTGGTTGAGGGAGCTAATGAGTTGGCAAAACTCCTGTCATGTGTACCAGCCTCTAGTGAGAGCAGAATTAGGAGCTTTGAAACTTGTAGCCTTTGCAAGTATTTACATTTCAATTATCACAGGATTGGAATCCAGAAGATAACAGTAAAACAAAATTGAAAGAAAAATAGGAAAACCTCCACTCAGGGAACTACTTGTTCGCAATTTCTTAGCTGCACTTGTTTCTAAGTTGAGAATAATCAAGCCTGGGAGTGAATTAGCTTGTTAGAACCCACTGCTAGTGCTTCCCTCTATTACCACTTAGGCCGTCTTGTGCTCACTCCAAGGATGCGGTCACTTTGGCTGGACAGCAGCCAGCAGCTGTGGGTGGGTGCCTGGGAGGGGAGCTTTGCTCTTTTCTCTGCTGTTCTCTCACTTCAGCACATGGAAAGCTGAGGCAGTTTACATCTCTTACCCCTCAAAAAGTCATTTTCTATTATGCCGATTTATTCTTTTAAATGTAAATACACTTTAAACAGTGCCATCCACTCCTCTGCCTCATCCCCACTCCGGTATTATGCATGTGAAAGGCCAGCTGTTCCCTGCTGTCTGAGCTCCAGACCCTTCAGCCCCTGACTTGAGACAGGCAAAACTTGCTGCTCTGTGCCAGAACATGAATCACAGTGGAAATTATGATGAGTGTGAAAATAGCCCGTGAAAACTTATTAAAAACTCCTCTTCATTAGCTGAATGTCAGCAACAGGGTAACGGTCACCAAAGGGAATCCAGTGCAACAGCCTGAAGGATCCAGCCAGTTACCTAATGTCTTTCTGGAGGAGACACTGTCCCAAAAGTGACTCAGTTACTCATTTGTATTCCACTCAGTAAGGGTCAAACTAGGTAATCACCATAACTATTTCCTTTTAAACTAATAACTCCTTCGCAAAACTGGCTTTGGTTTGGCCTGTTCTGGATATCTTTACAGTGTCTTAGTAATTGCTGGCAATAAACTTCTTTCTGAGATCTAATTACAAATAGTACTGCCTAGACTGAAGTTTATCAACAGAAGGGGTTTCTCCTGTTTTCTTTGTCCCAGAGCCTTCTCACCAACCAGGATGCATGGTGGTATTATCCTTCATTTGTACTTACACCTTTTTTATTTCATAAGCTGAGCTTCTTACACCTATGTGCATATATGTCCATATGTCCATTGTCATTTTGTCATATGTTCATGTTTGACTTTTTTCCAGGATGTTCCTTAGTTTGCCAGGATTTCATGCATCTACTCTACTGGGTACTTTTGCAGTGTTTCTCTCTGCCAGTACACAAATCCTAGTCCTTGGATTCACAGCTCTCGACCTCTGGAACCACTTTATTTGACTTCTCCAATATTTTCTCTGCATCTTTTGAAGATCTGTTTTATTTTCTGTTTCCTACCTGCTGCTCTCTTCATTCAGTAATTTCTAATCTAAAGAGTAATGGAAATTGAAAAAATGTCTACCATGTATTTGGCTAAGTCTCCAGAGATGCAGTTAGCTGCATTAGTAAAATGGAGAAAACTACTGTTAACTTGAACCACTCTGAAATCCCAGGAAGGGAGAAGACAGCTAGGTTCACTGACAACCAGAATGTACAATTGGGACACAGATTCCTACACAGAGAAGCAGAGAGAGTTAGTACCAATACTGCTACATGCCCTTGGTCCAGAAAAGTACCTATTTTCATAGATATCTCACTGCAGTTACTCAAAGACAGGTAAATGTGGATAAACTGGTAAATATCATCGTCAGGGTACAGATTTGGTAGAAATACCACAGAGCTAATAATTAAGGATAACCAGAATGCAAACGAGGTGTTTCTCTTTGGCTTTCCAGGATATGGGATGCATAGTACATCTGAAGCTGCTGAACAAAGCATTAATTTTGCAATATGCACTATAACCTGATAGTGATGGAGTCGCATGATACCACGGAGACCTTGATTTTTAAAGAAAAAGATTCTAGATGTGTATATGGACAACAAAACCACTCAAAGTTACGTAAGTTGGTGTTTTTTAGCAGGGGTACACAGGTTTACACTTCTGTGGACAAATCCTTTTATGAGTAACTACACTTCAGTCACAAAGCACAAGTTCTGCTCCCATTGTGCCTGAATCCAAGAGGGTAAGGATGACAGTATCTTCATGACTGAGGACCTCCAGGCTTGGACTATTTGGGAACTGCTTTCCTGTGTTAACCAGCAATGCTGTGTTTCTCTGTCTGCAGCCTCATGTGGCTTCTGCTCTCATGTAGCTTACGTTTACCCTGGGAAATACTCTTAAGCCTATTTTGCTTTTCCTTTCAGGATCCATCTCTGTTTCCCAGACAGGCAGGGAATTGGCCCAGTGTGTCACAGGGACACACATCAGCCTAAACATTAAGTGAACAAATGGATTGGCTCAGCTCCCTCTGATTCTGCTTTAGTCAGAGGAGACACCCAGGCTCAAGGATCCCAGGAAGGTCTTCCCATGAACGAGGGGGAGTCAGGGCCCTCGGCCAGCGCACAAAGGGCTTCACCTCACCCAAGTATAACTGGCCAGAAATGAAGTTTCTCAGCCAAACTCGTGTCTGCACCGCCTCTGCTGCCAGCGGCAATGGAGGGAGGCAGCCCTGGCTGATTCATCCCCTTTTATTCCAGGTATATGGGTAGGTGGGATGAATCATTGTCTGGCACCACCTCCATTGACTACAGAAAGAATTAGGCAGCTAACTTGGGTCAGATGCTTAATTTCTAAATGAGTACAATGAGGTTAAAGTAATCCCTCCCTGTGTTGCACTGTAATGGGGAAGGCTAATGATTGCACATTGTTTGAAAAGAGAGGCTGTTCCTCATCTCAGTAAAATAAAATCACTTTGTTACCTGTTTTCAAGCTCTGCTATTTGTTCTGATGGGTGGATCTCTGCTCTCTAATACAGCAGGTAAAATGAGAGGAGACACCTAAATCACTGATACAATATTGCCAAGTGCTTGTATCTTGTTGCTGGCATCTCACAGTATGTTCTGTTTCTTAAAGCCTTGGGCATTTAAAGCAAATGAAAGTACCACCTTCTTTTTTTTAATATAAACCAGACCTTTATGCTTCTAGTCATCCAGAAAACAATAGTTAAAAAGCATGATCTGAGTGTGCTATACAAAAAGAACAGAGTAAAGCACAAATAAAAACCACCAAGGATATACTAAAAAATAAAAACAATCCCTCATTTTAACCTGTTTTTCAAATCTGACCCAAGATGTTCTTATTTTTTCCTTTCAGTAGTTTTGCTCTATAATAAAACGGAACGAACCCTAAGATTCCTTGCAAATTTACCGTTAAAAAACCAAACCAGTCTCTGGCTGAAGCATCCACTACGGCATGGTCAGTGAATGGCACCAAGGACATCAGCTTTGCCACCTGTTTCTTCACCAGCTGGACCCTCCAAGAGTTTCCTTCTATTTTCTTTCACACACAGGGGCCATGTGCAAAGCTCAGAGAACATCCCTAGCTGTTGCTTGTTAATGGGACTTTTGTGTGAAAATAGAAGAGAGTTCAAAAAGGTTGGACTGCAACAGATGTAGCCAAGGTTACATGTGTCCCCAGTCACATGGAAGAGTCACAGAGTAGTGGGCCAGACAAAATACTTCTACTCTGACTTGTTACCTCTTTAGCAGTCAGTTCCTTCAGGCCACAGGACTCCTATAGTCAGGTACAGGTCAAAGCCTTTGTCTGACCTAGAACAAGAAAATCTATTGTATTTCAGCACGTAATAGGGTTCTTTCCAAATCTTGAGGAAGCCAGTAGAAGTAAGGCTTTAATAATGAGAATTAATAGACAATGTACTTTAGATATTGAAGGGTGATTCAAGAAAGCACAACCAGACTCACAAGGAGCATCTTCTTTGCTTGGGGACTTGGCAGAGGGAAAACACATAGAAGTGCATTTCTCTGTTCAGAAGCAATACTGCATAAGTATGGAGATGATGGAGTAGGAGTCAAAAAGGTTTCTCTTACTATTTTTCTGACTTCTAAGTAGGGTAGCTGGTACATATCATATCTTAAAATGAAATTAGGAAGACACTCAACACAGAAGGATTGTTCTTATCGCCCAGCTGTTGGAGATTCAGGACCCATGCCTTGACAGTTGCCTTCCGTCTTATTTGGACAAGTCACTGCTCTCTCAGCCTTCATTAAGTAGCTACATTTGAAATGGACCTATTCCACTCTGTCTTTCATGGATCGCGGATATTTTAAATCATCTTTGAAATACTCATTGAAATTCTGCAAGGCAAGGAATTATACGCAGTGCAAAGTATGACTAATGTTTGTGTGAGTCATCGATCGTGTTACCAAAGACAGTTTTAGAGAAATGAATATGCACAAAATAAGGCTGATCCTGCAAATTTCAAAGATCTCCTACTGTGTGTGGGGTGGATGTGAGCACATCAAACAAAGTGTTGGGATTTTCCCAAGCGCCCCATGGCAGCCTACTCCAGCCTGCTGCCCTGAGAGGAAAAATGCTGACTGCCAAGCCAAAGCTGAGTGCTTTGGATGTCCTGCCATGACCGGCAGAAAAACAAGAAAGCCCATAAGAGTAAAAAGGCATCTCCTCCATAAGCAGAGGAAATTTTGGGAATACTGACCTAAAATGCCCTGCCTGGCCACACTGCCCGCAGAAGCACTGATGGAGAGCTGACCCTGATGAGCCAGCCATCTGGTGCACACAGCGTGCTGCGGTGGGAAGAAAGGGGTGTTGTGTTCCAGCAGTACTGTGGCCAAACAACCAGCAGCAGTAGCAGCCAGGGAAATGGCCTTATTCTTTTGGCAAAAGCCTCTCCATGTATACATACGTCTGTTCTCTCTCCCACCCCCTGTCTGAATGAGAAATCAGGGCCTTCTTGACATGAGGCAGCACATGCCAGATGCTGAGCAGTCAACAAGACAGATGCTGCCAGGGGGACAAAAGAAGTAATCATATAAATACTTAAAAGCTCCTTTTAATCAAAATGTTCATTGTCCTTTTTAAAAGGAAGGCACCTTTTAATAGCTATTTGATTCCTTTCAAAGGCAAGGAAGGGGTGGAGGAAATATTTCTTTACAAGTGTGAGGCATGGGTTTTTTCCCCCCATAAATATAAAAACTTATTGGAAAGTATCTTCCTTTCCTTTTCACCGTGATTTTTCCCCATGGGAGCTTATAAGGAAAGCGAACTTGGGACTACTTCTTTGCTCATACATATATCAATTTTGTGTACAGCATGAACAGTGTGTATTCTGAGGAAGAGCCTTCTCTGGACAGGATGGCAGAGTTTTGGTAGGAACTGATCCCCCACAATGTCCCCAGCCTTCTGCAACACCCAGAAATCTGTCAGTTGCGTTAAACCCATGGAAATCTGCCTAACAGTCTCCACTGTCCACTTTTGCTGTTTGTTTCTGTATTTATTTCTAATACATCCATTGACTCCCAGTCCTGCTTATAAGGGCACATAAAGGATAAATCTTTCCTTGATACAGAGTGAGTGTGAAAGAAAGTGCTTCACCAAGCAGTGTCCAGACCATCAGCTGGCAGCATGGCCACTGCTGTCCTAGGTCCTACAGACCAGTGTTCACTGGAGTGGAATTCTTGGCTCTCCCATAGCTAGGTGTTGTTGCAGTTGCTGCCTGGGCTGCCAGAGACGACAAAGGTTTTAGCAAATGAGAAGTGAATACAACACCTAGGCTTGATGTTCTGTAACCAGAGCACCTTCTTGCTCTGAGAAAGGCAGAGCAAGAGCTGTCTAAAAGTTCCCTTTAATTTCAAAGCCCAGCTGTCCTCACAGTCTTTGGGAATGGCATCCTTGCCTTTGTCCTTTCCAGCTGTGTGGAGAAAAGGCAAAGCGATACAGCAGCTGGACATCGAGTTCCCAGTCTCCCAGCGGCTGCTTTCTCCCAGCCTCTCTGCTTCCCTCCCCTCTCCCTGTGAGGATGCTGGCATGGATCATGAGCCAGGCTGAGGTCCCAGGGGATGGCACCATCTGCAGTGAGGCTGATGAATTAGGTTCTGCACACCAATGGCAGGCGGCACAGACAACACCCTGCCTACTCAGCTAAGACAGAGGTAATGATGGGGGAAGAAACCTTGTTTTGTCACTGTGTCTCTTCCTGAACACATTCCAGACAAATGTTTCCCTACCTTTTCTCATTTGTGAAGGCAGTCTCTGCAACAGCTCCCACAGCAAATTCGCTGCTAGCAATGCCAGCTTCTGTCTTTAGGACCCTGCAAGGCCTAACCAGGCTCTGTCATACTTTGGGTACATAAATAGCATAAGACCAGAGTCATGACTTTTTTCTCATAGTCTGTCTCACCTCTGCGTTAAGCACCTCTTTAGCATGGCACTGAGAATTCATAAGCAGTTTGGTTAATAATCAGGGTCATGTCCAACACAGGAGCTCTTACCCAGGTTTTACTTTTCCTTTCACCAGAAAGTGATGCCAGACTTTTATCTGATGATAGATATGTCAAACCTGTGGAAAGCTTTGCAATGTGACCCCAGATGATTACTCAAAAGCATGTTGCAGATGCGTCACATCTCTATGACTGATGGCTGCCAGATGGCGGCTTGGGAGAGGGCAGAAAAAGGTACCATTTTAACATGTTTTTGTCTAACGTGACCCCTTGATCCTCAGGAGAAAGCAGACAGACACATGGTATGCAAAAGGCAGTGTCCCTGGAGAGGCCAGATGAAATGCAGAACCTCATGAAAGCCTCATTTTGACTCCCAGCATTGGCACTTTCTAAGCTCTGTCCCAGATCACGAGGGCTAGTTTTCTGCATATCCAAAAGCAGAAAAGCAGGGAGAAGAGGGAAGCCAGGTTATTCCCACCGTGACGAGGGCTGAGTCTTTGCAGCACACAAACCCCAACAAAACCCTTTACAGGAATCACAGTGCGAATCACTGCTGAGGCAGATGCAACCCTCAGGGGCTAAATCTCTCCTCGGAGGTTGAGGGATGTTCAGGTGATGTGACAAGGGTGCTGCCAGCTTGTGAGGGTCCTGCCACGCATGAGGGGCATGGCCCAGATACATGTTCAGGCTGGCCTGAGGGGCCTCAGTCAACGCAGTTCAGGTTTTCTCATAGCATCCCTCTGTTTATAGGAAATGTCATTCATACCATATTCACAGAGCAGGAAAATATTAGGAAAATGCCAGCTGATAAGAGTAATTAGCATATTTAACAATCACTGCTTGATTTCACACGACACCCTCTCTTCTGAGGTACTGCCCCTCCTAAATTGCTTGAACCTTACATGGGAAAAAAAATGCAGAAAATTTGGGAAAAAAATCTTTGATTTCTATTCAGACCGAGGTCTAGTTGTGACATGGCCAATTTCATTGCCAATAATGAAAAGCAGTTTGTCTTTCTGCTCAAACCTCACTACTAACAGCCTGGGTGAAGAGCTCAGCTCATTTCAGTAGAAACACCGTGAATTAACGATGGGTAAAACTTCCTGTGGCAAAACTTCCTGTGGTGAGTTTTCTTTCTGTTGCTGCTAAGTACACAAAGAAACATTCAGTTAAGAGCCTGGTTTTATAGAATAACAGAGAGCTGAAAGGTGCCCGTTAATAGCAGAGAATCCTACTGAATGTAGCACACAACTCTTCCTACAAAACCTTTCAGCAGGGTGGGCCTTATACCCATCCTAGCCTACCTCTTTGTGCTGGGGAGGAGGGGGATCACATCTCCTTTTTGCCTCCAGAACCAGGCTACTGGTTAAGATTCAGGGATAACTTCCTGCAGGGTCAGAATTCTTTCCCTCTAACATGAATGCTCAGGACTGGAGCGCCTTGAATTATTTACTGTTACTAATTTATATAATGAATGCAACTTTTTGTTCCCGTTCATGAAGTCTCCACAAAGAGGAAGTGCCTTTTACAAGCATGTTCTTTCTTACAAGAGTTTGTATTAGTTCAGGGTTTGTTTTAGAGTTAATAGCTCTGAGCATTAGCAGTTATTTTCCTTGCAACCTGCAACAAAACAGCCATCCAAGTTCTTCTTTGGCTGGGACAATCAAATAATTGCAACTAGGACTTGCATTCTCTCCTATTAACAATTGCTGAGTGCATCTACCATGATTTTTAGAGGTTTTTTAAAAATAGGAGTGTTATGCAGTCACAGCTTTTTTTGACTTCTGGTATTTATGATGTTTTGGTTTCTACAGTAATTCTGCAAGTCAGAACCCATTCATGTCTGTAAAAGGTAATAAAAGGGACTAGAGGCACCAGTGATATGAGTCAGCAGCTTTTATTTTTACAGGCATTTTTGAATACTCATTGGTTGTATTAACCAAAGGGTCTCTCTTGCCAACTAAAGAAAAGGTGGCAAGTTGTATGGTAGAGGAAATACTATCAAAGAGGCTGTATGAAAAACCTGTCCAAGGAGATGGCCAAGTTAGGTGTGTACTCCAAATCTTCTATGGTTGCTTTATATAACATTGCAAAGTGAATGTCCCTCCAGCCTTTCTGTCCACTACCTGAGGAATGAATGGGTCAGCAGAGGGGATCCAAAATTGTTGTTTCAACTCCTAGTGCTCTTGATGGTTGGCCACACTCCCCCATACCTGCACACAAACATGGAGGAGAATGTTGCATAATCCTTCAGCAGTCCTCCTGGTAGAACTGGCTGGATTCAATGCAGACAATCCACACTCCTTTCTCCTCCAAACAGCACAAGAGATGTCAGTGAGTCTTACAGTGTCCTGGCTTGGACATTGCAAAATCTCCATTAAAGTCTCATTGAATTCAGTGGGAGCTGGATTAATTCAGATTTTTCCCTGCTATGGACAGCCTTTCACAGTCTGAAACGCATCTCTGTAGGCTTGATTTCAAGTGCTGATGTTCAAGCCAAGGGAGAAAAAAAGACTGCAGAATAAATGTGTCTGCAGTAGCACGTAAGATATTCAGCTATTCCTTGCAGTAGGAGCCAGCTGATTCATGCTTCATTAACCTGCACAAAACTTGTAATCTCCCCTCTATCCCTAAGCAATAATTAACAGCTGAGTGCTGTAATGACTTCATGTTTTACTAAGACTTCATTTTTTACTAAATATAAACCAGCACATTTACTAGCACATTAAGGAGTATTACCATTAATAATTAAAAACTGAACTACAACTGTCCAAATAAATGAAAAGAGCATGTTTTATAATGCATGATTTTTGCTCTTATATTGCATTTAGTCACTTCCTAATTTGCAGCATCTACTGGTTAACTGCAAATTAATGTTATTCTGATGCACATATGTTTTACCAATGAATCTTTAAATATCTCTAGTTATCCTCTCTCTATGAAATGTACCTGTGAGTGCAACTGGGAGAGAAAGTAATTAGCCAGAAGAAAAGAATGAAGGGTAAAGAGAACAGAAGAAACCCACAAAACATCCAGGAAATGTCCTACTTCATATCTTGTCTTTTAACCACGAGGACTTACCAGAAGATATTTTGCTTTGTAGGATTTTTGAGATCCTTAGTCTTGTGGAAAATTACAGCAGCTTCCTTAGGACAAGATCTGACTTTGCCCAATTGTTTGGAGAGCAACATGCAGATTAATATGTGGACTATAGAAAAAAAAAAATGAGACAGAAAAGAAGATTGATAATCATAATTAAAAGTCTATGAGACACTCATATTTGATGCTTTGTTATAGAGGTAGGTTGTATTGTCTCGGTGCCAGTGGAACTTAATAGCAAGTCATTAGCCATCAAATCACTAATACTGATTTTAAATCAAATAATGTCGCTTTGAGATTTATCTGTAAAAGCTTGGGTGTCTGAAAAATAATGTGGTACTTAATCATTAGACCAATTAGGGGCTGCAGGTTAAATTTGCTATATAAAAGTGAGCCAGTGTTTTCTGCAAGACAGAAAAGTCTGGTTCTAATTTCATTTACCGAGAGAACCCCTGCTAAGTCAAATGTTTGAAGTCAGATCTATGAGATCAGAATTGGACCTAGTCTTTCAGATTTTTATCTTTTTTTCATCAGGAGATTAAAACAAGACCTCATTACAGGTGATCAACTGCTGTGGCACATTATTTTAAATGTAAATCTTACAAGGTGTGAGAAAGAGAGAAAAACAAAGTGGATTTAGTAAAAGCATGTGCGTTTCTTTTTTCCTTACAGTTTAATTTACATATACTCACCTTCCTGTTTATATTGTAAAAATAATCAAACCCAATGAAAATAGAATCACTTAGTATCTAGCACTTTGAAAGAAAACTTGAGCCTGGAGAAAATTTCACAGCTGAGCTGTAGGCTCATGGGGAAAAGGAAGCCTTGTAACACAAGTGTTGCTGACACAACCTTCAGTGCAGAGATGCTGGCAGTTCTTACCATGTGTGCAAGGTCTTTTAGTTTAAGAAGTGGCAAAAAAAATTGAAGGCAGTTTGCGTTCAAAGGCGTCACTTTCCGTCTCACTATGGGCAGGTTGCAGTTAGGGCGATGCAGAATTGCAACACACGATCTCTCTGACCCAGCCCTCTTTAATGCTTTTTTCACCAGACAACATTTTTCTTGAAGTGAGTGAGAAGTTTTGAACATTATTATATAGGGTTATACAGCAAAGCCCAAATTTCTCAATATCATGGGGAGGACCATAAAAGCTGCAGACACCTGCATTAAGGAGGAGAGAGGAGTCATAGATAAAACTGCTCATCTGTTTCCAGCAAAGTACAGGTTCTCCTATTTGCTGCATCTCTATGGAGGACTCAACGCACGGTGGTAATGTAGCCAGCTGATCTCTTGTTCATTTGGGCCATACAGTCCCTGTGCATCCTGTTGGGTGACAGGTTATTCCAGGAGACACTAGGGTCCCCTTTCTTTGGTCAGTTGAAAAAAGTCCAACTAAGTATTTCATCCCAAAGCCCAGGGAGAAACGGAAGAGTGAATAAGGACATGGATTTACAGATTTTCATATTATTGGCTTCAGTATTAGGGCAGGGTGATTCAGGTTAGCACAAATAAAGCACTTTTTGGTGCCTTCATAGAAATATAAATATCAATGCTTAACACTTCTCATGCTCTTTTCACGGGGATAGCTCTAATCTGTTCAATGTCACCTCACTGAAAATCCACAGCAGTTCTCTAAGATGCATTTGGCTAACCTTTTACAGCCCTCAAGTCAGGGAGAGGGGCAGGAAAACAAGATCAGGAACACCAGTGTCAGGAACAGCAAAGCAATCTTATATGATTTTAAGGTGAGATCTTTGGAGAATCCAATTGGGTCTCCACGACAGGGAGTGAATGTTGCAGCGTGCGCCAGAGTACCAGTAATGATGGTTCCCACAGCACTGCCCTGCAGCTCCACTGACCAACAGCAACACCAGCCACACTGGGATCCCTATTGCCCCTGGGCTTATTGGTTTAGTGCTTCAGCATGAATCACCATGATCATTTCCCACTGACACCTGCTTGTTAGTGACGTGTCCTCATGAAAAGCATAATGAAGGAAATGCACCCAACCCACAGCAGAGCACAGCACATTGTATTAAACACACTCCCTTTAATGACACCCAAGGGACTGTCATCACAATACCTGGCCATACATCAGCCATGGGCATTATTCCAGGCCTTATTCTTGTTGGAAGTCTTTGGGTCTGAAGAGAGGGCTGAGCTTTCCTAAATTATAACTATCCACTGCCAAATCCACACCATGTGGGGGGGGGGGCACAACGTGGGCTGTGGGCCACATTTCTAGATTACATGTTTACAATCTAGAAAGTAGAAATCAAGCATCCTCCTTACCTGTCATTTAGCCTCCAGTTTTGAAAACACTAGCTTTTCTTCTCTATACTGTTAACTGTTTCCTCACTATTTATCTATTACAGGATTTTTGCTGTCGGGAAACATTAATCTTTTGCACTAGCATTTCACGGAAACCAAAGAGGAGCCTGGAGGGTATGTCTGGAACGCAGGCCACGTCTGCTGTGTCAGTTGGTGTCAGATCTCTGGGAAGTCATGGAGCGGTGAAAGGCTGAAATGGAAATGCCCTTTCCCATGCCTGGGGGTTACAACCCTGTGTGCTGCCTAGGCCACTGACCTCCAACTCCACACCATGTATCACCAGCTCTGCTGGAGCTCCTGCCTCAAGGACTTGACTGCGGATGGTCCATGGGAGCCATCCGGCTTCTTTCCCCTCTTGACGCCATCCCTTCAGGGTGGAAACACAGACCTCGAGCTGCAAGAAGAGTCAAGGACATGATTCATCCTTACCTCAATTGGGAAATGCTGGAGGAACCCAGCCAGCCATCTGGCTTCTCCATCAGGTTGTTAGCACTGTTTCACAGAGTCTTTAAAGTCAGGAAGCAATCCTCGATCACTGGAGAGGAAAGGAAAGGGCTACTGGCCATGCATTTCTGATTTCAGCTTCTTGTGACTCCAAGAATATCACAAATCTTTGCTGAGGGTTACAAATCAGCCCATCAGAGAGATAACTTTTATTCAGAGACCAAAGTTACTTTAAAGATCTGGATTTTGGACAGGAATGAAGCAAAAGTGAAAGATTCATTCCTGTTCAGCGTTTCTGTCCATTTACAAGAAGCCCAGGAGTTAGTAAATCTGTCAGAGTTGTTTTAATAACTCTCAGTTAAAGCCTAATTCACTAAATCTATCAATATAGAAAAGCTTTATTGCTATGGAAAAGTAGATCCACTCAGTGCAAGCAAGTATTTTGCTAAATGTGGGAGGATTATGGACACGGATAATCTCCTATTTTGCTGCTGAGTTATATTGTTTATTAACTGTGCTCTATTTCAAAAGTGTCTCTTCCTGTTTGCCAGGATTTTGTAGTGTATGCATAATTACAGAGAGACACCTACACACAGAGTTGCACACATATCTGTACCTCCATGTACAATTTTCTACATTGCTGAAAGTGCTGCCCAGGCATTTCCGTTAAAAAAAAAAATCATATTACTTGCTGAAAACTTTGTCAGTCACCAAACTTTCTGACTGAATTGTGGCAGATCTGAACAAGTTGCTTTATCTCTCTTATTCAGGTCTGTGGCTGAAAAATGGGGAAAACAGACCCACATATACAGAACTTTAAGGTAGCTGAGGTGCTGGAAGGAGGACGGAAACTTCCAGGATAAAAATAGAGGACATGGCCAGGGATACGTTCAAGGCTACATAGACTTTCCTGATGTCAGATGCAGGCATTTCATCAGGCTCTCCATGAGACACGGAGCTATGCTTTTTCTCATAAGGCTAGAAAGAAAACCAGAACAGGTACACTGTTCATTGCATAGCAGCACTGTGTCCATCCTTCCAAAGGAAGAGGTAAAGGTTCTGACAAAACAATTGTGTGATGATGCAGTGAAAATCTGTGTTTGTAGCGGGTACATACACACGCACACGCACACACAGGGTTACTGGTGTAAAAACTGCAAGGGCAATTTTATCACAGTTGTTTCCCTGCAGCTGGCTTTGCAGCCTTGAAAGACTAAATGTTCTTCTAATATTGCACTTTTGGTATGGTGCTTTATGACTTCATTTGTCATAGAGTTTTTTCTTAGGTACTGCCTTTATTTGTGCTTTAAACTGGAGGATATATGGAGAAAGGGCAATAACTTGTCTATAATAGGGGGCAGAAAGAACAATTTCCCTGCCTATTTTTGCACAAAACAGAGGCAAAATATTCAGTGTAAGAGAGTTTTGATGATACCTTATCTTTCAAGTCTTTCTCATATTTTCCAGTAATGGTGCTATTATGTATCTTTGATTCTTTTTATGATTACAGCCTGTGACATCCTAGAGCAGTGCATGAATTTATCCGTTTGCAATGATATGGAAGCTTTCATTTCCACTTCACTGCTTCCCTTATCTACCAGCTGCCCATCATTCTCTGTCTCTTTGGCGCCTTCTCTGTTTCCTCACTCCTTAGCCCCCTCCCCCCTAAAAGAAGAAATCAGTTTTACGTTGATAAATAATCTTAGTGTGATAACCTTCTGTCCCTGGGTGGAAATACTTGTTACTAATGGGACCTGCTTGCCCCATGTCAGTGACAGGGGAGGTGAGTTAGCACCTAAAACGGAGACTGTTATAGAAGACCAACAAATGTGCAGCAGGACTACCCCACGCAGGAGTGGGAAGGCTGGAAAAAGCCTCTGCCTTTGCTCACAAAGGTGCTTTAATCACAGTGGCCAAAACAATGACATTTTTCTTTTTGGCCTGGTAAGGACGCAGGTGGCCTGGAAAAACTATTATTTTGTTGATAGGATACAGAGGAATAACACTGATTGATAAATCAGAGAGCTCTGATATGTCCTACCTAAATCCAGACCCCTAAACTCCCAAAGAGCACTCTGCATGCTGGGAGAAAGGGAAGGGAAGGGAAGGGAAGGGAAGGGAAGGGAAGGGAAGGGAAGGGAAGGGAAGGGAAGGGAAGGGAAGGGGAGGACCTTTTCAGGAAGATGCAGTAGGTGCCATCAATGTAGCCCATGGACATGGTACAGAGCTATGAGCTGACCTGCTACAGGATGATGACACTCTCGAGCTGCAGGCAGATAGTGGGAAGGCTTTGGATCTATTTTTCCATGAAATCCTCTCACCTCTCTGAGCATAGACAGAGTCTAGGAACAGGTCCCTAACCTTGGCAAATAAATTAAAGCACTGTGAGCATTTACTCTTCCTCCCTCATTCTTCTTTTCCACATGCCTGAACTTTATTTTAGAGAAATGGGTTATTTTCATGGTATGGGGTTTTTCTGTATGTTTATGGTTTTTTTGATTTGTTTGTTTGTTTGTTTGTGTTTTTAAATTAAGTGGATAAAAAAGACTGAGGGAAGAGTTGGGCAATGCTGACTTTACACAATTAAAGCCACTGAGGAATTTAACTCCCTGTAGGGAGGTCTGCAGGTCTGAACCTCAGTCCCATAATCTGCTTGCCGTGAGCTGCAGAGCACTGCTGGTGGTGACTGGGCCTGTGCCTCCAGGGCAGATGCCACTGCTCCCCTGTGTCACCTTGGCCAAGTCTCTGGCATGCTTCCAGTGCCTCTCCTTACTGCTGTTTTACGGGACCCCATCTGCTCCCGGTGGATGGGAGGATCATGCAAGGCAGAGGACAGACTGACCGCCACATTTCTCCGGTTCCCACCTAGTGCAATGCCAAGGTAAAAGCAACCACGATCCCCTGGCAATGGAGCACCTCTGCTTCTCTGCTCACAAATAGCTGTATGATTCACTTAGCAGCCTGCAGACCACAGCCTCTCCTGCTGTAAAAGGCTGCTTCATTGATTTCACTGAGCACTTCAATGCTCTCCACAGATAATTTAACCACAGGTGTGTTTTATCTCCACATACTTTCCTGGAGTTACACATGGTCTTCCCAGAAGCAAATTTCATTCATAGGGTTTTATCCTTTGAGATATCCCCTTATGCAAAATATAGCTTAGAAAATACGTATTTATCATGTTCTCAGCTAAACTAAAGAGAAAAAGCCACAATTTCTTCAGAAAAAAAAAAAAAGCTGCTCAGTCTTCAAAATTTTCTGAACAAAAATTAAATAATCTGCTTAAATTCTATTTCCTATTCCCTTTCCCAGAATAACATTAGTTTTTGCTTTCACAAAGCACACAGATCATCCTCAGCAGGAAGCCAGGTAGAGTACATTAAAGAAGAAATGATATAGTGGAATGGCATTTATGCAGAGAAGAGCAGTGCCTGGTGGTCTAACCATGAAACATTGTCTGACTGAGGTGGGTTTAATCTTCTGCTACACAGACACCTTCTAAGCAACTTATCTTCTTATGGGATATTTTTAATAGCTTTTTGGAAGCAATGAATAAGGTCTTTCTCAGTGTCATGCAGGGATCCAGTATATTGCAAATCATTCTAGCTATTAAAGGTGCACGGACCTCAGGAATTTCACATTTATTTTAAATGTGTGCTCACAGAGTCTTGCTTAGAGTTAACTATAAAGCAAGGTACTGCCCCAAACCAGCACTTTGTTAGCGCAAGTCCAATTTACATAGATGTATAAAAAAAGGAGGTAAAATTTGGATTCCTGTCCAGAACAAAAACAGACTAAATTTAAGCATCATTTAGCTTGAAGGACTTTTTTAAAATACCCAGTAGTTGTAGGTTATAGCTCAAATATAATTGCAAATAGAAGGTGGTCAAACAAGAGATGCTTATGTCTAATTCAGGCATAACATTAAGATTGGCTCTGTTCCTACTGAAAGGTATATCCATGTCCTAGTAAGAACTGGGGGAGTTGGGGAGGAACAAAACAACAACTCTTATAGCACAAGCAAACCAAAATGTTGTCAATTAGGAAGTGTGACCCTGAGCTCTGTCTCTGCTTTCCTGTCGTTTACCTTCTCCAACATAGATCTGAGGACTTTACTCCAAGAAGAAACATGTATTACCAGTCCCTTTGGTATCATGGCTCAGAGGATGGTGAAGGTTCTGGGTGGCTCTGGCACTTCTGCCTCCAGCTTGTGTGATTCAGAAAGAGACCTTGTGCTGGTGCTGACAACACAGGAGCCATCAGTACAGCACACCGTTGGAGAGCTACAAGTGCCCAGGTGGATGGACCACAGACACACTTGGGCTGACAACTCCCACCTGGCTGGTAAGAGATTGTCACCCAAAGAGCAGATCTATTTAATTACAGGCACCAAGTGCCTGTGGTCTCTTCATACATTGCTGTCATTACCCACTCAGGCCTGGAAGTGCACCTTTTCTAATCAAAACTGAAAGGGGCATTTATGATATCAGCCTTTTCTTGCCTTGCTGCTGTTTCGGGCCATCATAAAAAATCAACCAAAAAATTGCTGGAGTTGGATACATCTGAGCCAGTTGCCCTTAACTCGCTTTACGGCCCAGGGAGAGAAGGATCCATGTTAGGTTAGCTAAGCTTTCACTGCTTCTGATTGTTGACACCTTTGAAACAAACCATTGGTGACAGGCTACTCCTTTAACTGCCACCTTCAAAATGGGAAAATAGTGTTGCCTGTCTCCACCTCCCAAAGGTTTTGCAAGACTGTAATTCATTAATTTCTCTCCTCACTCCTCTTGTAAATGCCTTTGAGATTCCTGAAGGGTAGGAAATTAGCAGATATGTGTAAGGTCATGTTAGCTCACCCACCCTTTGTTGTGATGTAGCTCTCTGTGATCCAGTTTTAGAGGAAATATTGTGCTCAAACCAGTGCTAAACTCAGCAGGAGTGAAAAATCTTACATTGCTTAAAAAGAGATGTTTCTCTTTTGGTACACTTTACTGTGGTCATTCCTCATAAGTGTTCATGTTATCACTGCTGCTTGCCTTGAGATCTCACTGTAAGTAAAAACATTGCAAGAAGAAAAACAAAAGAGCTTTCTGGACTGCATTTTTAGTGTTGCAGTCTGTGTGTGTTGAGGCGTAGAGGTTTTCCCTGAAACTTGATTTGGTCTGAGGAATATTCTTTCTCCTGCTATGTCTTCATCTTTACAGCTCGTTGTGCTCTCCCACTGCCAGCCCAGGGACTGCCTGGGTGCCAGCAACACCTGAGCAATGCTTTCACTCCAACACCCTGTGAGGCCCAGTGCTGTCAGCAGGTTGGCAGTGGTAGGACATCTCCAGCAATGCCCCAGAGGAATTGCTATTGTCAGGAAGGATTTGCACATATTTCTTTTCTGGCTGTGGCTGGTGGTAGGGACACAGGCACATTGGCAAATGGTGAAGCCAGGCAAAGCATCTGCTTCAGTCGCTCCAGCTCATGTACCTTTCCCGACTTTCCAGTCCAGGTATTCTTCCTTACAACGTGGGAAATGGGGCTTGAGCTGCCACACAGGAAGATGTGATGGAAGTGTTTGTGATGTGATGGAAGATGGATTGCTTACCTTCTGAGAGACCCGGCAGCTGCCAGCTGTGACATGCTGAAATCAAATCCATGCCCATCTGGAGAGACCTGAGTTCTCCTGAGGGGGCTGCCCATGAGGACAACATGTGCCTTATGCAAACTGTCCAGATGCCCTGCTCCCCAGAGGCAGGTGAGTGATGATTTATCCCAGCACAGACCCTTCACAGAGTCTCCTTGGACCTTGGTGAGGTGTGGAACGCCTTCCTCTTTCCGAGCACTTAAAAAGAAGGAAAATATCAACATCATGTTTTTAACCAAGGCAATTCTGCATTGGTATCAAGTTTTACAGTCATTCCTGTTGCTGTCCTCTTACGGTAGAGCCACTGAGCTGGATCCTTCACTGCATGCACGCAGTCCACACTGGCTTCACTGGAGCCCTGGGTATGGGTGCTACCAGAAACACAGCAAGGGCGCAGTCACAAACCTTTACCCTTTTGTAACACCAGGATAAGAAAAACTTATAACCACTATTTGAAAATGAAGTTATAACATTATGCTACTTCTGAGGGTTTCATTAGGCTTTTCTTCCATCAGGTCCTACATAATATAGTTTACAAACACCAGTGAAGCAAGCACATACAGGGTCATAAAAAATGGCCAGGATAGGGCTCAGAAAGACTATGTGTCTCTTGGCTTCCCCTGTATGTGTGTTGCTGATCTGAGAGCATCCACTTCTCTGTGAGAGCAGGTATGTACTTCTTGGGCACAACTCGCCTTTTGTAGGAGTGGGCTCTGGCTCTTGGCAAAGCTCCTAGAGTTTGGCTTGCTGCTGCACAGCAAGCTCAGGGAGTGCTGCTAATGCATGGAGTTCTTTTCAGGGAAAAAATTCTTTTCAGCTGAAATTACCATTTCAAGGAAACTTCTGCTGCCAGGCTAAATAGGTTGATATGTACATGTATTTAAGGTACCACAGAAAGCAAATATACTAACATGAGGAAAATGTCCAGGGAAATTATGGTGCACACTAACAATGATCCAATTTATTAATGGTAAGTGACACGGGAAGGAAACGTTTGATGTGGGACCATCTGCTTGGAGCTGTGGCAGTTCTGCAGCGTGGGGCGAGCGGGAGCACAGGAGTCGTGAGTAAGCAAGGGCTCCCTGCTGCACTTTGACGCAGGTGGCTCTGTAGCTGTGAAAGGAGATTTTTGAAGGACATGGGAGTTTACTAATTAAAAAGATAAATCTCCTGAATTGCACTCCTATAATTACATTGTCATTACAGCAAATGCAGCTAAATTAACTTACAGGAGCACGGCTTTTGCCTTGCCCTGTTATGTTTATGTACAAATCCCTTCATGTAGCAGCCCCTTGACTGCTTCGCTGGCTTGTTTAGTACCATATGTTTCATCCTGTACACTCCAATGGGCAAATAGAGTTATCTTAATAATCCCAATAACTTCATCACAAAATCCAGAACATTGATTTTGGTCATATGGTGCTCAGCCTCCACGGTGACAGGAAAGTCTGACTCACTGCCTGAGCTCAGATGACCCGTCAGAGCTCATCTTTTCTCCTTAAATCGTCGTATTTGGTATTCTTCTGCCACAGCAATGCACTCAGACCTTTACTTCCTGCAGAGCTCAGCCATGATTCCCCACAACTCAGCATTTTGCCTTGGGATGGCTGTGCAAGGTGACTGTGATTTAAGTGAAGCTGATTTGCACCATGGGAAGCAATGCTGGTTTGTATTGAAGCTGGGGAGGGAGGGAAATATTCAGACCAGGAATGGAGGAAAGGAACAGTAACACCAAATCCCCTAGTTTTACAAAGAGAAACACAAGCAAGGTTAACAGCTCAGTTTCTCCTCCTGTGCCATTTGTGTGATGCTGTCCTCACTGCTGTCAGCCTGTGAGCTGGCAGGAGGGGAAAAGGGCTGTGCTGCAAAGAGCACCATGTGAAACAGAGAAAGGCAACACCTTCTTAAACGTGTTTAATATCAAATGCTAGAAAAAAAGGCGTCTGACTCCCACTGAACAAAACACATGAGAAAATAATAGTACATTTCTAGTCCTCTTCTCTGCAAGGATAACTTTGAAAAGCTTGATGGATTTAAACAATTATTTAGCACCAAAAAAAAGTGCTAAACTAGAATTGGCCCAGGATGGTCCTGTAAAGCAAGGTTCTGCTGGTGGATGCCAAACCCCTGGAACCTCTGGAAGAGCTGGTTTAGCTGTGGGCTGCCAGCTCACTTAGTGGCTCACTGCAAGCTTGCGGTTTCCCAAAGCAACATCTTCACATTTGCTCCACTCTACCCAGACTCCTGCCCTGTGGGTCTGGGGCTTGGCCATGAAATGAGGAGCCCGATGGACAACAGCTGAACTAACTGTCTGGGGCTGGGGCTCTGGGGTCTTGCCGACCTCAACCAGCCAAGTCAGCTGCTTACTACTTCGGAGCTGAACCACCACGTTCCTTTCTAGGGCTCTGCAACCAACTGCAACCTCAAAACTCAAACTAGGCACCAGATTTATCTGACACAAAGACACAAAAATCACCAGTTGTGCAAGAAGATCTGGGTTTCAAAAACCAGCCTACGCACAGCAGGCTGCAGACCCCTTGCATGGTGTTTGTGCTGCAAAGCCAAAGCCTGATGTGTGCTGTCTCGTTCTACCTTGCAGCATGGACAGTTGATGGTGCAGTGGTTCATGGCGACACAGGTGGCCCTTGGCATGTGGATCATGCTGATGCCTAGAAGAAAGCTGCTAGAAGGAGAAAAATGGATGGAAGTCATCCTCTTTTCTCCCCTCCCTCCTTCACAGTGCACTAGCAGTGCCTCAGTCATTTCTGTTGAGCATGGTGAGAAAATGTGCTGCAACCATCAGCCTCACCATGGCTGAATTAAAAGCTCCAACATGGTGTCTGAGGTAGGTGGGGTGGATTGGGATCCTACAGGGGAGAAGGAAGCTGCCAAATCAAAGCAGAATGAAGTGCAGAGGAAAGAGGGAGGAAGAGATGGCTAGTCCTGTCATTCTGGCCAAAGGCAGGTATGTACACCCTTCCCTGAGGCAGATAGAGACAGTCCTGCAGCAGATACACGGAGTAGGGTACAGCCTGAGCACAAGAAGCCTGTGTCCAAGCTGCCCCTTCGTCCTGGTGGAAGCAAGGCCTCCCAATCACACATGCTGAACATGGCAGCACTGCCTGCCCCAGTTTACCAGGGATCTCACAATGGATGACGCCTCTGTTGATGACCAGCATGATCAATTTCCATCCCTTGAGCCAAGAGCAGAGAGCTCCCAGCAAGTTTGGAGTCACTGTGTGGGGGCAGGAACAAGCTTCTCAGAGGCTCAGCCACTGCCATATACTGTTTCAAGGGCACTGATGGATGTGCTGGCCAGAGCTGAGCTGGGAGAGAGGCAAGAGCAGAGCAGAGCGCAGTATAAACTCCCCAACAGCCTGAGGACAGTGGCCCCAGCTGCTTGCCACTGCTCTTGGCAGCAAATATGAGGCTTGGGACTGAATCCTGCCTCCCTATCTCCCTTGAGTAGCCTTCTGATGGAGTGGAGAGGGGAGGCACTATTTAAAAGCCTTATTAAACTCTCTGGGGTCACAGAATGTAACAACATGAGGGGTTAGGAGTCATATAAATTTCTAATCCCAAGGCTTTTAAAAGCCTGGCACTAGGGAGGAACCCTTCATTTTGTGTCGCTTTGTAGAATAAAATCAGTGCAATATCAGCTCCAAGTTCTTTGTACATCTTTGCAAATCTTTCTTTTCTAAAATTAAGCAAAACAAAAGGATAGTAACCCTCGCTGTTTGGCTGGCTCAACATCCAGTTACATGTCAGAAATATCCATAAGTCAGCCAAATCACTCTCATACAGGGGAGACACCATCACTGTCTGCACTCTTTTATAGGCATGAGCTTGGTCCTGAGAGGCAAGACTTTTACACCTTGCATAATATGCTGTTAATAATCAATGAGGTCAAATATTCTGTTAGGACAGGGCTGTGGATTAATCATGGCCTTTGGTAGCGAGGTTTCAAGAGGAGTGACACTGTCTTCCACCCATTCTGTTGCCCTGCAGGAAATGTGGGTGAATGGAAAAGAGAGAACAACATGGAGGACAAGGAAGGCACCAAGGGGTCATAGTTCATAAAGGATCTGAATCTGCCACACCTTTTCCAGCATTTAGTCTGCTCTGAAATGGACAATGGACAGGTTTGATACTGTCACAAACAATGGTTTGTGCTTCAGAGGATCTGTCTGCTGAAAGCCACCTTGGGAATTTCCTTCAGATTATTTTATTCCTTACTTCAGGACATGAAACAAAAGCTGAGTGTTCAGCTCCACCACTGGCAGCTGTAATGGCATTTTGGTTTGGGTGACTTTTGCCTGGCCCACTGTCTTCAAGAACTTCATGTTCAGTGATGGCAACTACAAATAATTTCTTTTTCCATGCAGTTTTTTCCTACGGGACTCAGAGAACAGGGTCATCATAAAGAAGAGAGAGGTCACCACCTTTCCTTTTAACTTATGGAAAAGTTTATACGTTGCACACCTCATTGCGCTTCAGTGTCCATGATGAAAGTAAATATATGAAGCTTTGCAACACTGGAGTTGCACAGGTACCATGAACTGGGTACTCACGAGCACAAATCCTGTTTCCAGGAACCACACACAGAAACCAGGCAAACAACAGCTTTTCTGGCCTCTGGTTTCATCTTTCTTCTCCATAAGTGCATCCAAACAGGTTAACAACACAACCCAACACAAGCTTTTCAGCACTAACTGTAAATAACCTGGAATTACCAAATTGTCCTGCTGTACTCAGTCCTCACTTGCCGAAGCAGAGAACTTTGCAGTTCCTCACATTGCCACTATGATATATTTGTATGCTGTTATTGTACCTCTGCATTGCCCATGAGCTCTCCCCATGAATCCCGCATTGTTAGCACCATATGGATACAAAATAAAAAGTGATCTGGTATACAGATGAAAATAAAAGCAGCAATCACAGGTGAAAAGTCTGGTGTATGGATAAAATAGAAACAGGATGCTGGGCTGAAAGCAGTCACTGACAGCATTGTTCTTGCCCATTCTTCCTTCTTGCTGCAAGGCACTGGCATCACTTCTGACTCCCCCTGGTCTGTGGGGCAAATAAGGTGCTATTTTGAATGAGGAAGTGCCTCAGGGCACAGTCTACTCCCTAGTTGCCTCTAATTCCTGGAGGACCCTCTCAGCAACTGTCCTTGGCCAGGTGGTGAGGGCTTCCCTCTCTGCTCATCCCAGCCACCAAGCTGAGCAATGCTGACTGCTGTAGACAGTGTCAACACATCATTCAAGACTTCTCCACCCTCTGCCCGAACCCACCTGTGTGGGAGGCTCAGGAGCCAGGAATCAGAAAGGCAGGCACTTTTAGCAGTGTCACCCTCAAGGACTTTGTCCTACACGGCAGCATGGCAAAGGCTCATGCCCCTGTCCCATCACCACATGATGGACCTGCAGAGGTAACCATGGTGCCTGGCAGTTTGTATGGTGGCCAAAACCAGACTCATCCCTGTCACAGACTAGGGCAAGGGAACTCTTTCCTAAAGGAAGTGTCCATGTACCAAGGCATCCGTATGCTTCTACAAATACACAATGTGGTTACTGTCAGCCACAAAGACAAAAAAGAAAAAGGACTGGGGAGAAGCAAAGCCAAGACTTTCCATTCTCATCACCACCCAATTAAGCAAATGCATTCAAATATTGTTTCAGGTCTTGGTATTCTCAGAGCAGTTTTTTTGCTTGGAGCACTTCTCCATTTTAACTCTGTATTTTTTGCACAGTAACCCTGGCAATAGAAGGAGTGACAAACTCATGTTCCTGTCATGCTATCTTGAGCTGTTTCAGGAACCTCCTGGAGAAAACATCTTGCTATGAACTTTTGCTTTTTAGCATATTTTATTTCTGGGGGGTTTTTTCCTGAAATGTATTTATGGGTTGCTCCTGAAGAGTGTATCTGCATTACTGTCATGCAACAGACGTCCTTGTGGTCTGACCTGACCAGCACCAAGCACTGTGCCACTGCATCTACACAATCACCACTGCTGCAACTGTCAGACAAGAGGAAGAGGCACACCATAATGCAGATATCCTCCAGCACACCCATGAGCTGTCCCCTGTGTGGAGAACCAACACCACTGCCAGAGCTCCTCAGCTCATTGTGGGGGTCTTTGAAAAGACCCAGAAAAGGGTTTCAAGTATGCACACAGCTCTGCCCTGAGTATTGTCTGCAATTACTGTTTGCCAAATCACACAAAGACTCTGGCTTTTCTCAGACCTATTTAGCTCAAGTTTTCAGCTGTATGGTCACAGCTTACGAGCATCTTGATAAATTATTGTGCCCCTTCTTGTAAAGGTTTTTTAAAGACAAAGTATAAAAGAGCCTGGAATATGTTGGAGACCTGTGCACTTGGAAAGTAAAAGGGTAAAGACAGAACTGGTAAAGTTTCACTATATTGAGTTTTTAAAGAAAAAACCACAGAGAGCTGTCATGCCTTCATTTCACTTAGCAAGTAGCACCAGGCTGGAAAGCTTTTCATTTAATATGTTTGCAGCCAGTCCACAGAGCTTGATAATTAAGAACAACACCATATTCGAGACACATTCACCAAACCTTGATTACAATAGATGCTTCTCCTTAATTTAAATTCAGTTGAATCTATATTTAACAAGTTTTTGTGCTATTGCTATTGTCATACAAAAGTTCTTGGCAGCTGCAGGGACCAGGAAGAGCTAGCTGACTGAAAAGCAAGAAGGCGTCAAGCTCTTTCTTTCACATCCTCTCCTCCTAACTCTTGCTTCCTCTCCTGCCAGAAGCCCACACACTTCTCTGAGAGGTAAAGTACATTAGTACTATAGCAACTAAATCTAGCAGAGAATATGAGGCCTCATAAAATACATTTTAGACGTATTTTCAGCTGAACTGGTAGAATTATTTATTTTTGAGACCACCTCATGCTTCATGGTATAAGCTCTTTTTATCTGCTGATTAAAACTTTGATAAATGGTTTAGGTCCTGAAATTTTCCATGCTCCTGTGTCGTTTCCACAGTGAAGGAGAGATTAGGTCAAAATGTCTACTCCGTTATCTAAAAAAAACTCCAAAACCCAAAAGAGCATAGCTAAGCAAATATATACTTCTCTAAAAAATTATCTATTTTGGATTTGGTTTAAAGAACCCACAACATCACAGTTCAAAGTCAAAGACTGAAATATGCAGCAGGACTTGTCTTTTGTCAGGGATAATTTTCATTTTATCATTCCCATCAAAAGCTGCCTCAATTTGACCATAATATCAGTTTGATGAAGCTCATTAAAGACTTCTAGATCTTGGCCAGTTGTGGGAGGGTCTGGCCCAGGAGAGCGCGACATTCCCACAGTGGTTGTTCTGCGCTCACAGCAGCTTTGGCAGCAGCGCCGAGCCCTGCCCTCCCCCAGAACATCTGGCTGCCTTACACCAGTACTGTGCCCCATGCTGAGGCCCCTGCCCCACTCCGTGTGGTCTTAGGAGGGCTGATGGGGCAGAGATCCTGCACAGCAGGTTTTGGTGCAGAACCTCTGCACCTCTGAGACTCTGGACGAGCTGGCAAGACCCTGCGATGCCTCACAGACCTCAACACATCCTTGGTGTTGTAAAGGGAAACAGATGGCTGGGCTGTGGCAGATGACACTTTCAAACCTTCCTGGTGGCTTTGCAGTAGAAAAGCTTTGGTGGGCAATGCAAGCTGTTCTGTATCTCTCAGCCTGAGGCACAAGGAAATGACACCAGGATGCATAGCCGAAACTTCAGTGGTGTCACTGCTAAGTGTAGGCAATGTGAGGGTGCTGCCCAACAGCAGGTAAAATAGGCAAGGAAAGTTACTTTGGAGAAGCAGAAAAGGCAGGAAAATGAAAAAGGTTGAACTATCTGCCGCACCTGTTCCCCACTATATACCCCATGTACATCCCTCAGTGCAGAAAAGGGGATCCAGAGCATAAATTCAGGTACCCAGAGACTAGAAAATGCCTGTGTGAACCTAATTTTTCCTTTTTGTTCACTCATTAATAGCATATAATCTTTAGAGACATTTATTCAGTCCCTGTAGCACATGATATATGGACACTTTGTGGATGCATCATGGCTGGGTAAAGAGGGAGTCTCCTTTGGTGAAGAAGTTGTGTAGTGAATGAGTGAGGGAAGGGACTACAAGAGAATTAACAATTTCATGGTGGTTAACTCCCGTGAATACTGCCCAGAAGCACCAGATATTAACCCTGTCTTTGCCACAAGATTCCTGCACGAAGCAAAGGTCATCATACTTTCTTGTTTTCCACGTACCTAACTTGAAATTTGGGCCTGGTTTGCAGCAGAGATGAGCCTGCAGAGCCACAAAGCTTTTCCTTTTATTCCTCTTCTTTAGTCTCACAGAGTTGTTCTGGAAAGAATTTAATTGATGTCTGAAGTCCTCCCGTGTCATACTGATGAGTCCCATAGAAAAGCCTGGAGGAAGCAAATAGCTCCCTTTTGACAACAGTGCTTACACAGCAAACTAAAAATAAGGCGCTGGGCCATGTACTGCACAAAATAGCAGTCTTCCTTCTGAGACCACTTCTGTCTTTTCTGTGCACTCAAGCAGGCAGGGGTGTGCAAAAGCAATTTAAAATTTCTCTTCCTTGCAATGCCTGCAGGAAATCTGACAGTGATAAGGAGACTGGTGTTCTAGGCTCCTGGCTTACTTGCTGAATTTTCCTCCTCTTCCTCTGCCTCTCATATTCAGATCCATTGTTTGCCTTGTCTACCACTCTGGGGCAGGGATGGGGCGGGGATGGCTCTGAGCACAACAGAAACCTCAGCTTAAAACAAGTTTCAGAGATGACTTCCGGTGTGATTCATGGGTCTGTCCTGTGCAGGGCAAGGAGTTGGACTTCAGTGGTCCTTGTGGTCCAACTCAGGATATTCTATGATTCTATGGTTCTAGGCATATCCCAAATGACTGGGATAATATAAACACGCACAGAAACTTCATGCCAGTCTTCTCCCTCATATGTAGTTTCTTCTTTTCCTCCTGTTTTCCCTTTTTGTTTCAGTTAGTCTGTAGTCCTGCAATGTTGTAACTTGGATCATCTTAGCACTCTGGCTTAAAGCCAGACAGGGAACAAGTTGTGATGGCAGAGCTGGCAGGGCAGGAGGATGCAGCAGGGCAGGGTGGGCATGGGAACGGGGGAAGCTCCTTGCGTTGCTTACATGCAGTTTGCAGGAAACTCTTGGAGTGAGATTTGAGTCTGATAGCTTGAGAAAGTTTAAATAAGAGCCTCAGATCTTAGCCTAGTAAAACTTAACATCTCTTTTTATCTTCAAAGCACTTCATAAATGTCAACCATTTCACCCTCATAATACCATCCTGAGCAGGGTGAGGAAGTTAAAGGCTCGGTAAGAGCGGAGCTGAAGGACCTGGGTGCTTGTAATTGATTGCTAGTTTCTAAAGCATTTAGTTCCTCTGAAGTGCCTCACCACGAGTCAGATTTTGAGAAGGGCACTGAATGCAGCTGCAGACCTGCAGCAGTGCTTCAGCAGTGCCTCCTTCCCTCTGCTTGAAGATACTTCTGGGACTATTTGTCTCCAGCTCAGATTTGCACAAGGAGGCAGCATGGCCACCTCTCACAGGGACTGCTTGTCCCTCCTCAGGCACAAGTCCTAAGGCTTTTTTTCCTGTAATTTTCCACAGTTCTCACACTGGGAACCCTCCTGGCTCCCCCTTCACTGCGAGGTGCTGATCTCCCCACCAAACATTGCCCTGTGCTGAGCTTTATTATGTGAGAGCAGTACTCATACCAAAAAGGCCTCACAGTATGAAAAGTGCGCCCTCTGACCTCTGGCTCACCCTGCCCTTGTCATCGAAGCATTTTCTTCACACCACTCTCAAGCTGTTGCATCAGCAAAGCAGAACCTCATTGTTTCTCCCGGTTTCCTGCAGCCTGTCTGCTCTCATGCACAACGTGGGTTGTGGCGGGCAGCAGCCACGTACACAAAAGGCCCATACTCCTCACAGGGGCTGTGTTACCACCTCCCTCCCCTTGTTCAGCCAACCGGATGCGTACTCATGCCAGAGAGATCCAAGCTAGGGCAACAAGTGCTGTGCAGCCCCTCTCCAGTTTATGAAGTGGTGAGGAGATGCCAAGTCTAGGATTTTGGCCTTCGGGAATGACAATAATACCTAAATAAATTTCCATTTTGTGGAGCGCATCCTGAGTGTGCAGCCCGGCTCAGGGCTCCTCACGTAACACCTGAGGCCATTATTTTCTCCCAATCTCCTAGTCATCCTAAGAAGCTTCTCTAAACAAAGCCCCAAAAAAACAGGCAACCAAGGGAGGCTTTTCATGAGCCTGAACATGCTCTAAAGTGGAAACTACATTTCATCTGCAGTTCCCAGAAGTTCAGTGTGTGAGAGCTGTCACACTGAAGACGAGAGTAAGTTGGGACACACAAGGGGCTGCTGGCCCTTCCCACAAAAAATAGAAAGGACAGGACTGGAGCTACCTCAGTGGGACACAGCAGGTGGGATGGAATTCAGGAATATTGTGATACAGGCAAGGGTACTAAGCAGAAAGGGAGAGCATCACAGCTTTAGTAGCAATGATCCAGCAACAAGAGAGGCTTCCATATTTTTTGGGTTACATACAGTGACTGACTGGATTTCAGAGGAGTGAGATGTCAGGCAGAGAGACTTGCCTTTCCTCCTTTGTGCAGTAAGACTAGGAAAACAGCAATGGGAGGCAGGGTTCCTCCTCCTCTTGCAGGGATCAAAATGCTGCTCTCAAACAACCACCTACAGACAGCTGTGCTTGCTCTGCTAAGGCACCAGCCTAATGGTGACATGGCTGTTTATCTTTAAAAATACACAGTTGCCCTTCCTGTGCAGCCTGATGTCAAGGAACACAACAGCTCTGACCTGACCCAGAGATTATCAACAAAAAGCCCTTCCCTGACAGCTCCTCACTCTCTGCCTGCTTTGGTGTGGTGTTTTGTCCCAGCAAGCCAATGCACAGTCAGCTGTGTGATTCCACAGGGAAATGATTTTGCTGGTGTGCCTCCTGGTGCTGCACCCAGGCATCACCAAGAACCCTGACAATGTCTTACATGAGGATGCTGCTTTCATCCAGCTCACGACTTAAGGATGGATTTTCAGAAATACTTAAATATTGCAATTTGCAGATAAGTACAGGCTTTCCTGCAAAACCTCTTGGCACCTACCTGCTCTAAACTCTTAGGTTTCTGAGTGCTTTTGGAAATAATGGCCCAGAAATGTTTAAATAACATCAGCAACCTCCTCCCACCCCCTCCCACTACCCTAACTAGCTTCCAGACATTTCTCAAACTGACCCTTGGCAGCTCCCAAATGGACTGAAATGCATTGCCCGGACTCAGATTTTTAAGGAAACAAAACAGCAGCTGAGAACATCAGTCACAGCAAAGCCTATTTTGGCAACATAGAGGAACTCCGGGTTAGGTCATGTGCAAATGGCACACGTGATTGCTCTTTTAGTTAAAGGATGAAATTTATATATCTGATACAAAAATGACATCCCTTCCCCGCTTCCCCCAGCTAAGTATTTTGAGAGTTTTTAAGTTAAAACAGCTGAAGGGGAGTTGATGTGAAGGGGTTTTCATCATGTAATGAAGTGGTGGGTCCTCTCACGTGTCACACATCTCATGTGAGAGGGTGGAGAGGAGAAGGGGTACATGGCACAAAAGTCTCAAGAGGAGACCACCCTCCCAAACACAGCCAGGCAAATGTGTGTGTGCATGTGCATATTTGCCTGTGCACCAAACACTGGCAGGATCCAGCTGTGCTTACTTAACCTCCAAGAGGTGTTGTTAGAGCATGATTTTTAACCAGGAAACATATATGCCTTTAAGCCAACAGAGAGACAGGCAGACATGGAAGCCAGGCAGGGCAAGTGAGATCCCTTAACACCAGAGTGAAGGGATAAAAGGGTGTTTTGCAGGAAGGTTGGCCTCGCACAGTGCAATGTAATGAGATTCTGTACTTCTTTTCTTTTTCTTTTCAGTTTTGCTAGGGAAATGTCAGGATCCAGACAGCACTTTGCTTACACACAGCCATTTACATAGACCCTGCAACCAGGGTGTGCAGTGATATATATTAAACTGTTGTAGCAAATACGAAGCAAATATACACCAGAAATCTGCATCACATGACTATTCCTAGCAAATTCTACTTCTGTCTCATTAAAGGTACACATCAGTGTTCCTGCATTGTCTTGCTGCTAGCCAGGCAGGGGCCCCGCCCCCAGATGCCCCACACAGCACAGGATCAGGCCCATGGGAAATGTTGAGAGGTGGGGAGGAAGCAGAGGAACAGGGTCTGTTTCCAACTCCCACGGGAGCCACTGCATGGAAAATGTATCTCTTCTAGTCCTAGTGGGGTAAAGACAAAGGAATTGAACTGTTATGTAGAAAAGTGTAGGAGAGAAAATTACGAGTAAAATCAGTGCTCTGTCATGACACCTCCTGAGGAAGAGCTTTTTGTTTCATTTTCCTTATTTATTTTTCACTAGTTTGCTTTCGTTTGCACATTACACCTGCTGTGTGGCCCCAGCAGTGCCTTTGCTACTGCAGGGATCAGGCTTCCAGCGCCCCGCAGCTCGCCTCCACAGCCCCACACATGCACAGGGCTCCTGGGACACACTGCTAGCCACTGAGCACCCTATGGGACCACCAAGTTTCCTGCAGGGGGTGTGGGATTGGAGTCAAGTAGTGGCCCAGGACAAGCCCAAGGCCAAGAGCTTAAGAGGCAAAATTGTGGCTCAGCAAGTATGTGATGTGCATAACTCAATAAACAGGCAGTAAATCTGCTATTTGGGTATGATGCTCCTCCTTATGGTCTCAGACAAAACACCACTGAACTCTCACAGAATCAAATTACTATCTAGTTTTTCTAGTGCCCAGCTACAAAAAGATCCGAAATTACTGGAAGGCTGGAAGAACACGGTACTGCAGCCTGTAACTCCTTGAACTAGGAGTTATTTAGGAAAGATTTCTGCCATGTGACTCCTGACAGGAAAACAGGTCCCTTGGGCTGAAAGGTTTCCAAGCATCCATCTTCTAGGCTACAGCTCCCCTGAGGTTACATATTCAGTAGGACAGCAACGGGAAGAGTGGTAGGGTCACCAAATTGGGACGAAAGAGTGAGAGGTGGGCTTTAAGGTTCAGTCTGCATGGGTGCCCTGAACAGTCATGGGAGAACAGGTGATGGTTTGTAAAAGTCAATGTACGCCACTGATTTTGGCAACCTATTTTATGAAGATGACCCTGGATGGGCTGATGAGAGGCTAAGTTTCAGAAAATTAATCCAAGAAGCTAAAGTGCCTCTCTAGATAAAATATGATCAAACATGGGCTGTATCTCTAAGGCCTTTGGTTTTTCACTGACCACCAGCAGTATCATGGGAATGTGAGTATTCAGTAACAAAATGAGCTCTGTATATTGGACTCTCTTCTTCACCTCTTTTAAATTAAGGAAGAACAATTAAATGACTGAAAAAAATCAAATAAATAGCAAGGAAAAGAGGAGAGATTCTCATTTGTTTTGCTTGCTAGAAACCCCAGCAACACCTGTTGCATTAGTGACAGACCAAAATGTTTTCTATTTGCGTTGGGAAAATGACATCACACAGCAGACAGACTTAAAAGAGCAATGTGTGGGCTGAGCATTGCCACTGCACTGACACTGGCATGCACAGGAGAAGAAAGTCATCAGTAAGTCTACTTATGTGGAGAAAAGCAAAATCCAGGCCAATTAGCTTCTGAGGTAGCTCAGAAAACCTGGCAGCTGCACAGGGAAAGCAAAGAAATCAAGAGAAACACCAGACTGTGAGGATTAGCCATGAGAAGCACAAGCCAGTATGAAAATCTTCTCAATCCTTCTCTAAGTAAGACCTTTGGAACAGAGTTAATCTGTATGATATTGATCTAATGTAATACTATTTCTGTTCCTGAGCCCATAGCCAGAGATGTCTGTGCAAGGGACTGGAAAAGAGTTGCTGTGACTCCACATCTGTCACAAGGCAGAGCATGGACCAGCTCCTGGTCTGCACCATCATCAAGGTGCTCCTGGGAAGAGGAATCAGAGATGAGAAAATCAAGGCTTTGGGTTCAGAGATGGAGCAAATTCTTGCCACCTGGAAGGTGGCAAGGCAGAAAAAGATGCTCCTTAAGATTTTCTCCCTGACTTTGGACTCCTAATACTCACTTTATAGCACAATTCTGTTATGTCAAGTTTTGCTCTCACTGGACCACTGCTGAGCGTGTAGACATCTACACACAAAAGGCCACCTGCCTTTCTTGGTGGTGACAAGGCCTTCCCTCCTCTTTGCTGTGCTCTCACTGGGAGTTTCCCCCTTCTGCACCCTCCTAAGGGTCAGTGGTGCAGGACACTTTGGCTTTTCCTCCAATGGGAGGGGCAGGTGCTGTGTCTCAACACCTTTGGTGGGGCTGCACTCAAGGCACCTCCTGTGTCCTGGGCACTTCCCCTTCAAAGTGCAACACAGTTATAGGGTGACTTTGCAGGGAACAGCTTTTGACTAAAAAAGACAAGTTGAAAAAAGAGAAAACAAGGAAGAAAGAGCTGATGGTGGGACAAAACCAGTGAAATAGAGATAAGCAAGAAAAATTTATGCCACAGATAGAGGCTCCTGACTTGTGCATCCTTGATCCCATGCTGCCAAGACAAAAGGGATGCCCTGGCAGAAATCACAGCTATCTGGTAGCTGCTATAACTTAGTCTGGACTGCCAGTATTCCCATAAAGCAGCTAGAGCAGATATTACTGCAAAAAAAGGGAAACCCTGTGAGTGATGTCCCCACTGTCAGGCAGAAAGAGCAGGGTGAGAGACCTGTCCTTGCTCTGTGGCATTATGAAAACCACTGTGGCATTTCTCCATCACTGCAGTGCTAATCATAGAATAATTTGTTTTGGAAGGGACCTTTAAAGTTCATCTAGTTCAATCCCCCTGCAATGAGCAGGGACATCTTCAACTAGATTGGGTTGCTCAAAGCCCCATCCAGCCTGACCTTGAATGTTCCCAGGCATGGGGCATCCACAGCTTCTCTGAGCAACTTGCCAGAGTGTTCTACCCTAATCATAAAAGACTTCCTCCTTCCTTCAGTTTAAAACCATTACTCTTTTCCTATCACAACAAGCCTTGCAAAAAGTCTGTTCCCATTTTTCTTTCAGAAAGGCTGCAATAAGTTCTCCCCAGAGCCTTCTCTTCTCCAATAATGAGCTGTTGTCCACATCTCAGTCTTAAAAATACCGGATAGCTTCGGTTCCTGAGCTGTGATATCAGTTTTACAGCTTGCACACTTGTGGGATGCTGGGCTGCAGCATCCAGCCAGACACAGGTACTACACACCACTTGCCCCAGCATGTTAGAACAGGTGGCACAAGGAGATATGACTCAGACCAAAATTGAGGTGTTTACTTTAGGGGAAACTGCAAGGAAAAAAAACCCACCCAGATTTAGAAAGCTTTTAACACCATAAATGAAAGCTCACCCTAACAGAGCTCAGGGTAAGTGCTGTGCTGGGCGTGGGAATGTCCCTGGAGGGGAGGATGGTGGGGCAGGGGCAATGTCTGTGAGGACAGGTGCAGTGTTTCCCCACTTGCCCCATGCAGGAAGCTGCAGGCAGGCTACAGTTGTGAGCAGACAGCCTCCGACTCCCAGCAGGACTCCCTTGGCCCCAGGATGAGCAGGAAAATTGAGTAAACAGCTTCTTGGGTGGAGTACTCAGTTAATGATAATTTCAAAGAAAGTAACCAGGGAAAGCTTTACCCTTTTTCTGCTGTTCCCAGGACATCTGCAATCGCAGAGCCAGAGCCTGACGCCGTGGCGGTGTTAACTCTGCCCATGTACAGCTAATTCTGCCTTGTACCTCCAGCTTTGGATGATGGCAGTTCCTTCAAATGCTTCAAGGATTCCCTGAAGAGCCCCGATGATGCTCACCCGCTCCTTGCTGCTGGTGCAGAGGTTAAAGAGGAGGGCCTGCCCATGTCCCCAAACTCCGCTGAAATCCACTCTGTCTCATCCCTTTCCCGAGGACTATCTTGGCTGTGTTTAGAAGTGCTGTTTCCTTATGAGCACAAACAGCTGCCATGCTTTCTGGGGCAGAGCAACAAGCTGTGCCTGAAAGTTCTCAGGAGACAACAGGCTTGTTTCACAGAGAGGCAGACAAGAAAGCAAGGGTGTGAGTGACAGCCCAACCATCAGGCCTGAGGAGGGACGTCCCTCTGGCTCTTGCTTCAAAGAAATAGCTGAGAAAACACCAAGTGGAGAGCAGAAGCACTGACCCAGAAGGTGCCTGGCACCTCTACAGGGGCAGCATTGGTAGGAAGGAGACAGGAGAATGTCCCAAGAAGAGCTTGGGAAAAGCAGACATTTTCTCACACTGTGTTTAAATGGTACCTCTGCAGCGCTGCATTTGAAATACTCAGGTCTCTGCTAATCTTAATGTCTTTGTCATCTGTTGATGGACTTCACACTCTTGGTCATTGCAGCCTTCTCCTAGAGCTGAACAAGCACTTTTGCATGTGGGGTGCGTGCAGCTCCTGAGGACAGTGGTGAGCGGAGCAATGTTGGCTTCCTGGGGTGGGTTGGGCGCTAGGAGATGGCAACACCTGCATGGTAATACCGCGACAGAGCAGTGGGGCAAATTTCAGGCCTGCCATCCCTGACCCTCCAACACTCGGACCTCTTGGTTTTAGCAGAGACTTGAAGCTCATTCAGGGGAGGCCTGGGGTGGACTTACTGCTTCTGTAAGTGCCACTGCTTCCTTCCACCAGAACCCCACAGTTTTGCAGCTCTGCTGAGGCTCAAAGCTCACCAGCAGCTGGAGTAGCCAGCTACAGAGGGCTAGTTGATGATATCCCCCTCTTTGTGCATGCTTTTATTTGTATATTTATGTGAATTTTCACCCCACAGTGAGATGCCTTTGGCAACCAAGAGGGTGAGGGTTTGTACAGATGCTGAGAGAAAAGAAAGCACTGTTAGACTGAAGAAGGATAGGCAATAGCAATTTTAAAGAAAAACAATAACAATTTTAGCAGTAGCTGACATTCTGTTTGGAAAGACAGCAGGAATATTTGTTATCTTTTCTGCCAGAATAGTCCAGTCCTGATTTATTGATATTATCTTGAAGATAACAGAAAAGCATATTAATCTACTTGAAATGAGAACCCGGGCTTTGAGAACAGCCATTGACACCTTCTGAGGGATGAAGTGATTGAAATCAATCATATTTTATAACTCACAGCAGTTTCTGCAAGCAACTCAAAGATTCAGCTGCCCCACTAGTACAAGTTTTCCATCAATGGCTGCAATCTGGCTGTCAGCAGCAGCTCCTCAATTCAAGTTATCCTTGCAGTAATGGTGACAAATGGACAGAACCATATGACCCCTCCACACAAATGTCTGACCAGATGTGCAGGAGCGTGAGATGCAGACTTGACTGAAGACTAAACCAAATTTTTCATCCCAAGGCCAAGGCGTACAAGCCAAGGTACTCCTGGCACATGAAGGGTGAGTCAGAGGAAGGAGAAAAGGCTGAGTTATGCAGGCTGCAAGTGGAATGGGAAGTGACAGTCCAAACAGGACAGCCATGGAGTAATTTTTTCATGGAAGAAGCCTCTGGAATTCACCCACCTCTCAGAGCAGGCCTAACTTCAAATTAAGAGAAACTTGACATGTTGACCTCTGAACATCTCAGTCCAACATGTGCAGTTGGCACAACAGAAGGACGGGATGCCATCCAGGGAGACCTGGACAAGCTTGAGGGGTGGGCCCACATGAACCTAATGAGACTCAACCAGTCCAAGTGCAAGGTACTGTACCTGGGTAAAGGCAGTCGCAGACATGACTACAGACTGGGAGAAGCACCCATTGAGAGCAGCCCTCTGGAGAAGGACTTGGGGGTTCTCATGGATGAAAAGCTGGACATGAGCCAAGACCGTGCACTTTCAGTCCAGAAACCCAAACACATCCTGGACTGAAAAAAAAAAGCAGCATGGCCAGTAGGTCAAGGGAGGTGATTCTGCCCCTCTGCTCTGCTCTGCTCTGGTGAGACCCTACCTGGAGTGCTGCACCAGCCCTGGGGTCCTCAGCACAAAAAAGAATGTGGACCTGTTGGAATGGGTCTAGAGGTAGGCCACGAAGATTATCAGAGGGATGCAACACCTCTCCTAGGAAGACAGGCTGAGAGAGTTGGGGCTGTTCAGCCTGCAGAAGGGAAGGCTCCATGGAAATCTTATAGCACATTCCAGTTCCTAAAGGGGGCTTAAAAAAAGAGGGAGAGTGACTTTTTATGTGGGAAGAGAATGATAGGGAAAGGTGGAATGTTTTTTAGCTAAAAAAGGACAGATTTAGATTAGCTGTGACAGTGGTGAGGCACCAGAACAGGTTGCCCAGGAAAGTTGTGGATCACACATCTCTGAAAGAGTTCAAGGCCAGGTTGGATGTGGCCCTGAGCAACCTGATCTAGTGATCCTGCCTATGGTAAGGGGATCATAACTAGATGATCATTAAGGTCTCTTCCAAACCAAGCCATTCTGTGATCTCCTCCAGAGAAGGAGGTTCAGCCAGCTCAAGGGGCAATGTTGCAATAATGAACAACTGCTTTTTTCCTGACACTTAAATAGGTCTCTTTGTATCTTGTGATGGTTGCATCTTGTCCTTTCTGTACCTTGTAGAAGAGTCTCACTCTTCCTTCTCTATAACCTCCCATCAGCTTGTGGGATCTTGCAGTTATTTCTCCATCTTAACTGCTCTTCTCCAGGCTGCACAAGCCCATCTCTTTTAGCCTCTCCTCATCTGTTATGTTCTCCAGCCCCCTAATTGTCTTGGTAGTTGTCTCCTGGCCTTGTCTCAAGCTGTCCAAAACTGGACACTACTCCTTATGTGGCCTCGAAAGTGCCAAATAGAAAGGCATAATGTTCTCCTGAGCTGCTGGAATGCTCTTGCTGGTGCAGCCCAGAGTGTGGTTGCCCTCCATCTCTGCTTGGAGGTCCTGCTGGTTGCTGGGCAGCCTGTTGCTCACAGGGTCCCAAGTCCTTTTCCACTGAGCGGCTCCTGAGGCAGCTGGTCCCCAGCCTGTGCCGTTGTATGAGCGTGTTCTGTTCTACATGCAGCTCTGTGTTGGCCTTCATAAGGCTGTTACCAGTCCATTTTATTGGCTTGTTGAAGCCCCTCTGAAAAGCAGTCCTAATGTCCAAGTAGGTGATCTCTCCCCACCATCACAATTTGCAGTCATCCACATCCCTTCCAATTTCTATTTTCCTCCATGTGTAGTCTTTTATTTGGTTAGTATTGCATGTGAAGGTGGGCAAAATGACTGACAGAATGTGAAAATGTATCCCAGCATCACATATTTTTCCTGCAAAGTGACATCTCCATTCATATGTCTGGCAGCACTGCCTATACAATTCCCTTCTGATTTATTAACACTATCAGCAGGAGACATTGAAAATTCCTAATACAAAACCCAAGACAGTTGTCTCAGCAGGTACCAACCATGCAATGCACAAACTCTCGTCTACTGCTAAAGCCAAAAAGTGGCTGGTTATTAGTTCTTATCAACTTATTTGCATACATATACACAGACATTCCTCTCAAGAGACCCAAAAAACAACATTTTTGTTTATCAGTGGTTTAAGGGCAGCAGAAAACCCCCTCCAGCATGCCTCAGCTCTGAAACCCAGGAGATCTCTAAAGCATTCGTCTCAGAACCACACAGGGTCCCACACTTCCACTGGGGTCATCAATCAGTGCTTCACTATCATGGTGTTGTGGGGCAGACTGAGGAGAGACAGTGCAAGACGAAAAGTGCCAATTAGTGCTGGGTGGCATACAAGCTCCTGCTCACCATTAGAGGGACTGGGGTGCCATTCCTGCTTGCCTATTAAAAAATTTGACTTGTTTTACCTGTTCACACAATGCGTGTCTTGCCGGGTGCACTGATGGTGCTGATGGCAATCTGAGCTGTCTGCTGTCAGATGTACAGCCACAGCCTGAGCTGATGGCTCTGATACTATACCTTTGACCCCTTCTGTCAGCAAAAAGTGGCAAGGACAGCATCATGGTAAATCCAGAGGGTTAACAGAGAGATAAAACACCACTGTAGTCTGATATATTTGTGTATGGCAGCACTTTACCGTACAGAGTTAACATGCCTGTGCTTATGAAGTGCAAAGCTCGCAGGTACTAAGCACAAGCATGCTGTTATTTCCATAATCTTCTCAAAAAAAATACGGCTGTTTTTTATTGGGGTAAGTCAGAGACTTAGAGGAATTAATCTTCAGTCCACACTGTGCTCTAAATCAGTTTTGATTGAGCAAAGGTTTCTTATCCCAGGCCCTCACCCTGGGCATGCAAGGAGGAATGCAGGAGTACAGGAATGAAAGCCTCCCCATGTCTGGGATGGTGTACATTCTGCAACCAGTGGGGTAAGGCACAACCATCTCATCAGGGGTGTCAGCTTGGTTGGCTTTGAAGTAGCACACTGGAACGCCAAAGTACTTGGAATAGAAGAAGGTACATGTAGGGATGTGAGGAAAGTAATGCAGGCATCAGCATGCTGCTGCAGCTTCCACCGTGCAAACCTGTCGTGGTTTTGCTAGAC
>WBMZ01004636.1:0-77917 GCA_013400975.1 Atrichornis clamosus | reverse complement strand
GCCCCGGCCCCGCCGCCTCCTGCGCTCGGTAGCTCCGGTGGCTCCGCGCGCCCCGCGCCGCCCGCGCCTCTCTGGAGCGCCCCGGCCCCGCGCGCGCCTTTTACCCGCCCTTTTATTTGCATAACAATGGCACGTCCGTGACGCGCACCGGGGGCGGGGCCGAGCGCCGCTCGCCTATTGGTCCGAACGGGCGAGGGGCGAGGCAAGTCCGGGAGGACGCGCCCCCTCGGAGGGTGAGCGGGCCGGGCCCGGGAGCCCCGCGCGCTGCGAGGGAGGGCGGGGGCGATGGGGGGCGCTCCCGCCTCGGCTTTGCTCGGCCCCGCTCCGGGTTGTGCTCGGCTCCGTTCGGTTCTGTTCGGCTCCGTTCGGTTCCGTCCGTCTTGGCTCCGCTCGGCTCCGCTCAGGGCTGTGCTCGGGGCTCCGTTCGGCTCCCTTCGGTTCTGGCTCGGCTCAGGAATGCGCTCGGCTCGGCTCGGCTCGGCCATCCCAGCCGGGACCCGCCAGGATGGCGGTCACCAAGGGCCTGCAGTTACCCCCTATTTGGGGGTGACATCGTGTTGCTACGGGTTTGCGTCCCCATGAGCCAAGTGGGACAGGTCACGGAGCAGAACGGGGGCCTCAACGCGCGGGATCCGGCCGCTCTGGGGGCTCCCAGCGGGGGCTACACCGGGTTTCAGGGACCTAGGGATGAGATTGATTTAGGAGGGAAAGATGCAGCCCCCACCATGTCCCGCCAGCCCTGGAGTGACTCAATTCGGTTGCTCAGGGCTTTATCCGGGGTCGGACCGGCTGCCCAGCCGATGACCACATTGGTGTGGGAGCACTGGAAGCTATAGACACCGCGGGGAGTCGGGAAAACGGGCAAAAAGGTACCAAAAAGAGTGCCTGAACCAGATACGGTGCTGGGGGGACCCTCCAGGGCGGGGCTTATTGCCCCCCTGCCCAACTGCCCCTGTTGCCCGTTTGGTCCCCGGGGAGCAAACGGCGGGTCCAAGTGGGAAGCGGCATTCCCGGACCAGCTCCCACCGCCTCCCCGGGCATTTGGTCAGCCGGAGCGGGCGGGAGGTGCGGGGACAGAGGAAGGAGCGTGTCATAAACCGAGGTGACAGCAGCCGCGCCGGGGCAGCTGGGTGGCAAGATGCTGTCACCTGGCTCTGCTGGTGTTTCCTTTGGGGAGGGAAAGGGAGAGATTGGCCAACTGCTAAATTCAGCCCCAGCCGATGAAATGTGCAGTCACGGAGCCGTCTGTCAAGCTGGACAGTGGCCTTGAGCTCGGGGCGTGACTTGCCCCACAGCCTGTTCCCGTGGCTTTTCCCAGCAGCTGGAGACCACTCCTTCCCTGACTGGGTCCTTCTCCTCATCCTGGCTGGTTTTAGGCAGTAAGGAGTTGTTGTAGCAGCTCCCGTTTCTCCTCCCATAAGGGTCTGCTTTTCTAAGTCCATTTCTGCAGCTAGTTTTTCTCATCCCTATCCCCATTCCTATTCCATTCCCATCTCCACATCCATTACCATCTCCATGCCCATCTCCTCATCTCCACTCAATCCTTATCTCCACCCTCATCCTATGCCTATCCTACGCCCATCCCTATCCCCATCCCCATCCCCATTTGATCTCCATCCACCCTATCCCCATCCCCATCCCCATCTCATTCCACATCTCCATCTCCTCACCCATGTCCATCCTATGCTCATGTCATCCCAAATCCTATCCCAGTTCCACTGTCTGGTCTCTGTTTCACACTCTTTGGCTTCCCCAGGCCAGAGCTCTCCCAGTCACACCTCTCTAATGTGAGCGTGTCGCAGCCCATCGTTCTCTTGGAAAAGAGGGAATTGGGTGCGGGTTGGGGGCTGCCAGGCCCCCTCCGTGCCTGTGCAGCTTCTCCCAGGATGTCACTGTGCCACTGAAACGCGGGGCCCCTGCAATGCTGGAACAGGGCACCAAGATGGGCTCCGGGTTTGGAGTCCTGGGGTCCGCGTGGGAGCCGAGTTTGCCCGAGGACAGTGAAGAGGAGCCACCCTGGCCTGTCTCGTCCCCCTGAGGGCCCCGTCCCGGGCAGCAGGTGGTGGCTCTGTCCCCATCACCCCAGCCATGGTGTCAGCGGGGATCACCAGCGGCAATCCCTGCTGTCCTGTCTCCCTGTGTCGGCTCGCCGTGGTGAGCGGCGGGACGTGCCGTGACTCACGGTGACTCACGGGAGCTCCGGTTGCGCCCGGGGGCCGGCACAGCCCGGCAGTGCAAACAGCGTGCGGGGAGCGCTGGAGCCACCGCAGCCCGTGACCGTTCTCTGGCACTAATCCCAGTAAACCCACACGGCAAAGCTGGAAAAGGGAAGGCAATGGGGTCGTGCGGCAGCTCTGCCGGAGTTGGGTGCCATGGCCTGGGGGTTGGGGCTCTGCTATTCCTGGCTCCCCTCCCTCTCCTTTTCACTCCTAAATATCCCGGGACTGCTGATTTTGTGCATTTACTGGCCATATCCTGCGAAGTGTGGAGCCCTGTGAGCGAGCCGTGGGAGAGTGGGAATTGCTCACACCTCCCCGGTCTGGGGCTTGGCCAGAGTTACATCCTCGCAAGCAAATCTGCATTTGCCAGTGACACTGGTGAGAAAAAGAGCCCGGGCAGGGACCCAGCCATGCAAATGTTCGGGACTGGCAGGTGGGGGCAGGACTCGGCCTGGGAATGGGGCCAGAGAGGGAAGGGAAAGAGCGAAAAAGCGGGGGGTGGGGGAAGGAAAATAAAAAGACAAATTTGAAAAGCTGCATTTCAACTGCAGTTTGTACCCAGCTCTGTAACCGGAGAGGAGCCGGGAGCGGTGTGACGGCTGGGCCAGGCTCCCTGCGCGGCTCCGGCTGCCCGCCGGCCGGGAAGGGGCTGTCGAGGGGCCGCGGCGGGCGCTGGGAGGCCCCTACCCTCGCTTTATGGGGCCCTGCAAAACCAGTAGTCCCACCCAGTGATTTATCCGCTCTCTTTTGAGACGAGGGGAAGACGTGGCGGGAGGCGGGGAGGGACCCGGGGCTGCGATGCCTTAAGCGAACGGTCACGCCGAGAGGCGCGGAACAAATTTCCCCTCCTCAGGAGAAGCGACGGCCAAATTTCCCCGTGCCCGTGAGAGCCTGCGGGAGGGAGAAGGGCCGGCTACCACCGGCATTGCCAGCGGGGCTCTGAGCCGCCCCGGTTCTGGGCGCGCTGGGCTGGGCACGTCGCAGACCTCTTCCAAAAAATCCCAGCGGGTCATGCCCGTCCTCCAGGCCAGGCGGACACGGCAGCGAGAGTCCAGCCATCCCCCGAGGCCTCCTTGAAGAGAGCCGCAGAGCCGGGGGGACGGATCCGGGGCAGGCGGCGAGGGGGCGTGCCCCCACTTAATTCATTAAAATGTGTCGGAGAGCGTGGGAAAGACGGGAGCTTTTCTTCCCAGCGCAGAGCTCCAGCGAAAGGCGTGCGAGGGAGAGCGCCCTGCCCGCTCGGCTCCCCGGAGCCGGAGGAAACGCGGAGGTTTCCTCCGCCGCTGGCCCCGCGGGCGCTTTGCCTCCCGGCTTTTTGGCAAAGCGACTGCCGGAGCCCCGGTGGGGAAACGCGGTGCTCGGCCAATGCCGCCTGCCCGGCCGCGGGGATGTGGGATGTGGTTGCCCAGGTAGCCCATCTGGGGCTGTAGTTGCTGAGTGGGAACAGTGTCCCTTGTGCGGATTCGTCTTTGGGAGCAAGACAGGGGATCCCTGTCCCGGGTGGGGAAGAGATTGCAAGGGGGTCTCAGGGGAAACCCTTCCTCCATGTGGTCTAAGAGCTGCACAGGGAGGGGCATGGTCGTGGGACTGGCCTCATGCTCTCCCCATGGACACATTACACACTGTGAGCCTTTGGCAGCACCCAGACAGTGTCCGGGTGGTCTGGGACCCTGCCAACCCTGAGGCCAGAGCTGGGGGTTTACAAGGTTTACCTCATGCTCTTGTGGTGAGGATGTCCCTCTGTGTGGGTGCCCCGTGTTCTCTGCAGGGAGCCAGGCACCGCAAGCAAAGCTCTCAGAAGTGGTTTGGGAAGTTCTGTGGACAAGAGGAGGCTCCAGACATCCTCCTGGGACATCAACACCGCAGGGGCCACTGCAGGAACACAGTCCAGGGACTGCCACTTCCCTCGGATGTCATTGTAGAAGCTGCTCTGCATGGTCCCTCCCTCCCTGCCTGTGACAAACAGGATTTAAACCTGAGTGAGACTCAAGCACTATCATAACCCTACGCGTGGTTGTTGTCCTCCAGGGGGGACACAGGCAGGGGTGTCCCGGGGCTGGAGGATGTGGTGCTGGACTATGCAGTTTGGGTTGTCTCACTGCAGCTTGGCCTTTAAGCACTCCAGTGTCCCATCTTCTCAGTCCTTATCCTGCTGGAAATGCTGCAGCTCTTCTGATGTAGCCTATGGCCTCAGTGTCTGACAGCATGAAAGTGCCCCTGGAGCAAAAGGCCACTGACTGGGGCACACTAGGAGCTGGAGGACTGGGATCTCCAGTTGCACTAGTGTCTCAGTGCTGCTAGGCCATCCCGAGGCATCCCTTTGACACTGGTGTCCCTGTGGCTACTGAGCACACATGCACCAAACTGCTGTGACTCTAGCCCGTGCTCTGCTAAACTGACACCATCATGTGTCCCTGGCCTGGTGTGCTGCCAGCTGCTTGTGGGGCTTCTGGTCCAGGAAAACTGGCACATGGAGGGATAAAATATTTACTTTGCAGGTGCTGATAGAGTTGGTTGGAGACTCAGACCCTGTTTTTATGTGCCCTGGGCCAACCTCCCTGCCTTTGGGCCATAATTATCTTGTCCTGGACCATCAGAGTGAGCCCCAGGATTGAAATCAGTGTCAGAGCAGGGGCTTGGTGCCAGGAAATTACCATCTCCTGAGACACATGGTGCTTGGGGCCACTTATCACAGAATCCCAGACTGGTTTGGGTTGGAAGTGACCTTTAAAGACCATCTTGTCCCACCCCCTGCCATGGGCAGGGACACCTTTCACTATCCCAGGCTGCTCCAAGCCCCATCCAACCTGGCCCTGGGCACTTCCAGGGATGGGGCAGCCACAGCTTCTCTGGGCACCCTGTTTGATTGCAGTGCATGGTCACTCCTTTGCAGGGTCTGTGGGGATGGGGATATGTCACCCCTCTGCTCCCACTGTACAGTTTCCCCAGAATACATGCTACAGCCCATCAGGAATGGCCTGGGGACTTGGTGACTGCTCTGTGGGGACACTCCTAGGATCCAAGCAGGCTCAGGGGTGATATGGGACCCCCCCCCAAGGGACACACATGCCTGGTGAGTGCATAGAAGCTCAGTTGCCTAAGAGTCATGCCCACATATTGCAGGCTGACGGAAAGGGTCTGGTCCCAGGCTGTTTCCCAGGGAACAAACATCCCGCTGATTGATGCAAATGTTCCTCCTCGTGCGGCATCGACACCTCTCTCCTCACCCCCCACATCAGCCAGCAGCAGTGACCCCAGCCTGTGGGAGCAGCATTCCTTCAGTGTGGGGCGGCACAAGGGCCAGAGCTCACAGCCAGCCCTGGGCTGCTCAGCCCCAGGTCCGTGTCCAAAAACAGTCAGTTTGTTTGAAAACAGCAGCCGAGCAACCAGGAGCTCAACGGGAGCATCCAACTGGAAGAGCAGCTCCAGGATGAGGATGGGCAGTGGTACAGCCCCTGTCCTCCTCCTCCTCCTCCGGGGCCTTGCCAGCTGCCTTAGGGACCAACCAGCCCTAGTTCAAGGCACAAAGTCATGCCAGGGAACAGTGAGCTGATTTCTGTGAGCCGGTCAAATATGTGGCGAGGTTTCCGCTCCAGATTACAGGAGGAAGGAAGTTTGCTCGGAAGGGGATGGGGATAAGGTGGGGGAGAAGGGAGGGAAGTGCATTCCTGCCTGATGAGGAACAATGTTGATATATTCATTTGTAAACTAAAGCTGGCCTGGGCGTCAAACACCTTGTCCCTGTCAAACTCCGAAGGATGTGCGGGAGTACACAAGGAGAGGAGAGGAACCGCCCGACATCCGATGCAGCGTGTGGTTTCCCAGGGCTGAGGGGTGGATGCTGCTCAGCCAGGTCTCATTCATGATAAAGAGCAATAAAATGCTTCCCCAGTGCTACTTTATCCCAGAGTCCCCCTGTGATCACATCCTGTCACGCAAGGGCAGGAGCTGAGCACCGGTGAAGCGACTGGGGGATCCATGGGCTCTGGAATGGGCAGCCCACCCAGAGCACTCATCCCTGCTGGAACACTGCTGGGGCTGTCCTTCCCACGCAGGATCAAACAGCTCCATAAAACCAAGGAGGGCTCATTACTGCCCTAATAAATGTTAAACATTAGTATGACACAGACAATGGAATTTTGTAACTATTTTTTTTAAGCAACCAGATAAGGAAACAATATTGTAGGCTGATTAAAAAGCTGCTTTAATTCCCTTTGATATGTATCCACCATTCAAAGCCGGACAATTTATTACCTCCTGGATGCTTCTCAAGGCTGATCCGACATGGAATTTGCTGTTGACCGTGTCTATGACTGGAGGTGACCTTGCTGCACAGATCCCACCGTGGCACCACCTCCTGCATGGAGCTGGAAGGGAGAGGTGCTGTGCTGGGTCCCAGCCACTGCCCCAGTCCCCAGGAGCTGGATGGGATCCTCTGGGAGCTGTTTTGTGCCATGTCTATAGGTACACATGACCTGCTGGTGTCTGTCCTCTGTTGGTGTCCTAAAACAAGTGCCAGCCACGGTGGTGACCCTGCCCTAGCACAGATCTGACTGTAAGCACAAGAGCTCACCCCCAGGTTGATGGAGCTGGCAGGCACGTAAGTCCTGGACATAGCCAGGCAGTGACCCTACTGTCCCTAGGGGTCAGAAGGAAAGGCTCCTTCTAGGCAACTGTCCCCAGGTGAGGGACAGGGCCGTGTGTCCCACGAGCTCCTCATCACAGCAGAAGCACTGACAGATGAATGTGAAACCACAGCTCTGGAAAACCCAGCAAGCAAAGGCCAGGAGTGCCCATGGGTGGTCAGATGTCCTTGTGACTCAGCAGCTTCCCCTAAATGGGGTCTGAAAGGGTTCATCCCATTCTGGAGAGGTTTATCCCATGGCATGACAAAGCACTGCTCACTGCAGGGGCTGGCAGCAGGAGGCTCTGCGTTGTTCCTGCTTTGCCTCATCCCCAGATTCTGCCCTCCCAAAACAACCCCTAAAGAAGCAGGACACATGGATGAGTCTGTGTGGAGCCTGGGGGACTTGGGCTGCTCAGCCTCGGGTGTTGGCAGTCTTACACTGTGAACTCCTGGTACCCCTCACCAGTGGCTGGCATAGAGGGGTTGCTGGCAAAGCAGGAGCCTCATCCTTTCTCTCCTCAAAGGACACTCTTTAAGGTCCCCACCAGGGAGCTGGGATCTGACTGCCCACAGGGCCATGGCAGCTCCAGCAATGTTCATGAGGAGGTGGCCCCTGCACTGGAGGAGCCAATGTTCGGCAGAGCATCGGGAGTGCTGACCCCTGGACCGAGGAACAGGCACTGAGCAGGACACACAGGGCCAACAGCAAAACCCCAGAGCCAGAGCACCAGCCCAAGGCTGAGGGTGGCAGGATATCCTCAAGGGGCCAGATACAGCACTAGCAGTCATGGGGCAGCAGCTGCCCCAGGTGGGTGGTGAGGGTTCCTCAGAAGGGATCCCATGTGCTCCCTTCTGCAGATTTCCTGCCATCCAGCGTGGACACTTGAGGAATCTGGGAAGGGCTTAAAGGAGAACACTGCTCTTGCGCCTCAGCCAGCCTTCCTGTCCCTGAGCTGCGATGGGGAGGGATGGAGGGATGAAGGGATGTAGAGAAGGGGAATGGAGAGATGGAGAGCTTCAGAGCTGGTGACACTGATGATGAGAAGACATATGCCATGGTCCACGCTGCTGAGAGTACAGCTGGCACACTGTAGAGTGTTACTGCAGCCCAGAAATGTCACACCTCAGCCAAGAGCTCCTTGGGCCCTCTCAGCAATAACAGCACGGCCTGGCAGTTAAACCAGGTTAGAGGAGGAATCCTGCAAACGCTCCTTGGTTGCAGGATGGAGTGGTGTGAGCCTGGCCCAGGATTGGCAGGCACTGGGAGAGCTCCATCCCAGCATGTCCATGTCCAGGCAAGGCCACTGTCCTATCCCAGCACCAGACACAACTCAGGCCAGAGGGACCTCAGCTGTCTGATGTTGCCATTGGGAACTGGGGACAATTTTTAAACATCTACCCATGACATAGAGGCAGAAAATCCGTTACCGTGGGTACTGATTCCAGTGCCAAAGCCCTGCACTCACACAGGATTCAGTGTGGAGCTCCCCTCATGGCTCAGGATAAGGTAATTGTGGCCCAAAGATGGAGAAGTTGGTCCACGGCACGTAAAACTGGGGTCTGTGTCTCCAACCAACTGTAACATCACCCACAAAGCAGATATTTGATCCCTCCATGTGCCAGTCTTCCTGAACCAGAAGCCCCACAAGCAGTTGCCAGTGCATCAGGCCAGGGACACGTGAGGGTGCCAATTTATCCTCTGCTGTCACTGCCTGCCCCAAGCTGTTGCACCAGAAACATGATAAAAATGACCTGGGGGTAAAAGTGAAGAGGAAATTCCCATTTGAGGTGAAGAGGGAATTAAGGAAAACACATTAACACCAAGAGAGACTACAGAGCTGGAAAACCAGGACGTGAAACACAGTTCCTTCAGGTAATATGTAAAAAATGTAGACAACTGAAAAGACAAAAAAATGGAAAAAGTAGATGGAACAATGGCAGCAAGATCAGCAGAAGGCATTTTAATCCTGTTAGGAGAAATAATCTCCATGGCTGGAGGTGTCAGCGCGCATTCAGGAAGGTGTGCCACGGTCTGGGAACCTCCAGTCAAGTGGGAAAATCTGTTTTACTTCTGTTCATCTCTGGAAGCAGCAGCCATCTCCAGAATAAACCAAGAGATGGGAAAGGAGGGATGAAAGTGGTGGGGAGGGAAGGTTTTGCTCAAAGACTGCTTTTGGGTGGTGAGCTCCAGCTCTGGCCTGGGAGGAGGAATGGTCCTGGGGCAGCACTGCAGCAAGGCTGGACTGTGGGGGTTCCATGGGGCCAGACCCCACCCCAGAGCCTGGAGATCAGAAGGTACAGGCAAGCGGGAGGGGAGGGGAGGGGAGTGGAGGGGAGGGGAGGGGAGATGCAGCCTTTACAGTGGTTCCTCAGGAAATCCCTCCAAAGAAACACAGCATCCCCACGCAGCCAAAGCCTTGGCAGCAGCAGATGTGGTCCCCAAGTCCCCCATGAGTAGGGGCTGCACCGTGCTGGGCATGGACATCTCTGGCTGGGGCATCACCAGGGAGGCTTTGGTTTGTGACCCCCACAACCAGACTAGAAGGATAAACCCCATGGATTTAGGGCTGATCTGTGCCAAAGTACACACCCCTGCACTGGGCACATCCCTCACTCCCTGGGCAGAGCAGTGGCTGGGGCTGACCACGCTCTGGAAGACACTGCTGTGATGATGATGATGGTGGTGATGCTCAGCCATGGCAGAGGCTTTCTCTCCAAGCTCCATCAAGCCAAGCACAGGGAAAGAGGTAAAATAATGCCCCAAAATCCCCTTGGAAACACAGATCCCTGTAGCTGACTCACAACCCTGTGTCCTGATGGGAAGGGGCCATGCTCAGCACCCCTGTCCTGCCAGAATGGGTCCAAACCTCTCAGCACATGCAGGGCCAGTGATGTGCCCTGGGGTGGTGACATCCCCTCTGTCACACACTGGTGTCCACCTTGAATCCGTTCATCACTGGTGAGGGAGATGCTGTTATTTTATGCCTCCACTTGAAAGGGATGGGGCTCTGTGGCAGCAACCAAGGAGCACTGGGTGGCCCTGGCAGGGCTGTGAGGTGGATGGGGACAGTGGAGTGGGCACAGGGATCATCTGGCATCTTCTGATGGGAGCTGGGAGAAAATGACACACTGTGGCCATGGAAAGTGTCACCAGAGGAGCACATCCATGGCCAGGACTCAGTCAGGACCATTAGAGAATGAGGATGGGCACAGTGAGGGGATGGTCACTGTTTAGGGACACTTGTACTAATTAATGCTCAGGCAGGGTCTTATGGAAGGAGGGACACTTAAAGAGGAAAAATGTGGGGTTTTTTTGTTAAAGCATTGAGCTGGAGGGTGAGATGTCCCTGGGAGGAAGGACCCCCTGGCAGTGTGTGGCCAGGAGCCCCGGAAGAGGGAAGGTGAGTCCTGCACTGCAGCATGAGCTGCCTGGGCAGGTGCTTTGCTGGCCCATAAACATCATACCTCAGCCAACAGCTCCTCGGGCCCTCCCAGCAAAAACAACTGGGCCTGGCAGTCAAACCACATTAGAGGAGGAATTTTGCAGACACTCCTCAGTTGCAGGATGGAGTGGTGTGAGCCTGGCCCTGGATTGGGAGGCACTGGACAGCAGCACCTGGAGCTGAAGGATTGGTTGGACTCCTCACCTCTCCTGGGGTCCCCATGGCTTGTGCAGCCTCCTTTGGATGCTGGCCAGTCCCACCAGTGATGCTTGTTCCCAGTGTTGGTGGGACCACACACCTCACTGCCACTCCTGTGCACCCTGCACAGAGCCCTGGGCACGGGGCTGTCCTGAGGCACCCCTGGGGGAAGCAAGGGACCACCAGCTTTGGCACCAGTGGGACTCCCCAGGACCAGCCTGGCCCTGCTGGGGCATCCCCAGCCCCAGCACAGGGGGTGCAGGTGCCAGTGGGCATCATGCTGCACCCAGAAACTTCCCTGAGCCCAGAAATGCTCAGATCCCCAGACCCCTGCACCCACCAATTGCCCCCAAGGAATGCCAGGGAGCAGGGTCAGGGTGAGCGGGATGCTGGGGAGTGGTTGTGGCATGTGGCACGTGTCCCACAGGCTGGGAGTGCTCCAGGCACTGGGGATGGTCTCTGCCCCGTGCTGCAGTTGGGGATGCAGCTCCTGCTCCCCAAGATGAGTGACTGAGCAGAGGGGCACTGGGGCGAGGGGGTTGTCCTGGGGCCAGCACTGCTGGGGTGGTGGTTTTGGTTTGGAGAGCTCTGCCACCCTCTCACCATGCCCAGCTTGGAGAGGGGCAGAAATAAAGCAAAGGGTCCATTCCCCAGCCACCTCTGCTTTAATGATCTCATGGCGGCCACATATTTTTGGGCTGTCGCAAACCACCAGTGCACCTGTGACAGTGCTCTCTGTGGTGGATCCCAAAATTAGCTCCCCGCTCCCTGCTTCCAGCCTCTCTCTGCAAGCCCATGGCCCAAAATCTGCTGAGGTTCCTGGGCAGTCCCTGCCCCGCTGTGGAGCCCCCCTGTTCCCCCTCAGCTCAGCTCATAGAGGGTCTGCGCATCCCCAGAGGCCACAAGAACATCCCGAAACTGGGAGACGACACGTCCAAAATGGGACCCTTCCCAAAACACCTTCCCACAGCGGGTGCAGCAGTAGAAGTCAGTGAGCTCGGCTCTGTCCAGCACCCCCGGGGGGATGGCAGTGACCTGCAGGACCGTGTTCCCTGCCAGCACCGCAGCTGCCCTGCGCTGCTCTGGCCCCTCTGGCCGCTCGCCGTGTGGGCTGCAGCCGGGCTGGGCTGTGTCACAGGCTGGCACAGTGGCATCACAGCTCTGGCTCCCTGGGCAGCCTGGGAAGAGAGGAGACAGCAGATAAACCATCAGCCACTGGTGTGATGAGTGGGATCTGTGCTCAGCCACACGACCCACCCTTGTGAGGGGCCTGTCATGCCTGCAGGAGTGCAAGCTCTGCCCTGCATCCCAGGGGAGGAGCATCCCATGAATTTGGGAGAAGGTGGTCAGTCACCAGCATCGACCGTCTGCCTGCCCTAAACATGGCACCCTCTTGCTCCCCTGCAGCCACCTGGCACCTCCTGCAGCTCCTTCGCCGTGTCCTGGGATCTGTTCCAGTCTGGGTAACCGCACCAGTGCTGGGGCTGTACTGGGTGCAATGGTTTTGCCTCCCTGTCACAGGTCAGGCCAGGCTGCTCTCCGAGCTGGGCTGTGCCCCCACCCCCGCCTACGTTATGGGGCAGGCAAACAGCAGGGAAGCCCTTACTGCTGCTTTAATTAAACCACCTCCATTATCAGCTGCTCACGGCACCCACGACCTGCCCGGCGACAGGGGCTTTGGGCTATGCGTGACCCCATCTCCAATGTGTGACCCCCCCACCTCTCAAGGGGCTCAGCGACGTGGGGCCGTGTCCCCTGAGCTGCCCCTGCCCGCCCCCAGCCCTGTGCCCCCGGGACGCGGGACCGCTGCCGTCGCACACCGACTGCACAACGCGGCGGTTTTGGCAGCTCGGTGCGGGCTCTCACGCCCGCAGCGGGGGCACGGCGGCTCTCTGGATCCGGGCAGCGGAAGCCGAGGGCTGAGCAGCCTCCCATCCATCAGGGAGCCTGGCAGCCGGGAACAGGCTGCAGTTATTGCTGCGGGATGACTCAGTTTTGGCAGGGGGAGACTGTCCTGCCCAGGCACCAATTAAGACAACAAAAGGCATCCTGCATCGCTCCAGCGGCACCTCTGGGATGGCCAGCCTGCCCTTTTCAGGATCACAGGAACCCTTTCAGGAGCCAGCTGGGACAGAGGACACCGCCATTCCCGGCTGGCTCTTCCCTGCATCCCAGAGCCGTCATGAGCTGGGACATGGTGGGGGTTACTGGGGGGAACGCACGGCTGAGGACAGATCTGAAACGGCCACCCCGTCCTGCCACAGCACCCTGTTCCAGCAGAGTCACCCCACGGCTGTGCAGCAGGCTCTGGACCTGCCATCGCGTGAGCAGGAAGAGCCACAGCCCAGGGGAGGTGTGGAAGGCTCAGCTCATACCTGCCCCTGGTTAGGAGGGTTCCCCACAGCCCCCCAAGACCCTCCACACCTCCCCACAGGAGGTGACCAGCCCAAGCTGGTGGGGCATGGTCACCCCCCGTTCCCAGCAGACAAACAGCCACGCTCAGGGTCAAGGCTGTCACTGGAGTTGTTTTCAGGGAGCATTTGCAGACCAGTCCTTCACCACCACACTGCCCAGGAGGGGCACTTGTTTGAGGGCTGCTGTCACAGCCCCAAGCCCTGTTCCAGCCACTGGGCAAGAGTTAGGCTCACCATGGCTGTGCCCTGGGCAAGTGCCCCATGGCCCCACTCCTGGAGACCTTTCCTTAATCCCCTGCTTCTGCTTTGGACACTGGTATCCATCCTTATAGGGAAATGAGTGACCTCAATTTCCCATTATCTCCAATTTCTGGCAAGTGGGGAAGCACCCAGGCTGTTCTTGGAAGATTCCTGAGCCACCCAGAGCAGGGATGCAGGTGAAGAGCCCATTTCCCAGGGTCTGCTCCAGGATAAAGCCTGTCAGCGTGTGGCAGATCCCCACGGCAGGAGCAGGGACTCTGTCCTCACCCTCTTCCCACCTCCCTCTGCCCTGTGCTAGGTGGTGACACACGGTGGCCTCAGCCTGGGCACCCTTTTCTCTCATCCTCCTTGCTCTCAAGCACCAGACCCTGCAGGGAGGACATCGACCTTGGGTGGGACTTTTAGATCCAACCACAGTGGAAATGGTGCTGCCAGCATCCAGCACCCATGGCCAACAGCTTTCCCCATCATGGAACCTAAAATATTCCCTAGCCAGGACATGGCACAAGCCCTGCAGGCATCCTGAGCAATTTGCTCTCTCTTCCAACATGCTCCCTCCTCTGTCCTGCTGCTGGTGGGCAAAGCCAATGGCAGACCCCTCCTTCCCTGCACGGGGGGGTGGGAAACCTCCAGCTCCCCCAAACACCCCAATCCCTTCCCCCTGAGCTCGTGGGAAAAAGGCAGGGAGGGAGGGAAAGTTCATCCCTTAAAAGCCTGTGGAGAGAAAGGCCGTGATGGTCACCCCGTAGTTGTGCCTTTGCTTGCACCAGCCCCCTCCTAATTGTGGCTCTTCAAAGGGTTGAAAATGCTACATCACTTCAAAGTGACCATTTCTGAATGGGAGCTTGTAAAACCCCTTCTCCCCCTCCCACCAAATTCTTCCCAGGGCTTTTGAAGATGCCTGCACTCCCCTCACTGACACGGTAAAAGGGCCACCAGGCGCCAGGCACAGGATGCCAGCCGGGCACGTGGGAAAACTGTGCTGGAAAAGGTTGGGTCCCCCAGAAAAATGGGGGTTTCCTGAGGGAAGTGGGGGGATTTTTTGAAGGAGGTTTTTTCCTCCCCTTTGGGACAGGCAGAGCCCTCCCTGGCAGAGCCACAGCTTCCTTGCAGCTGCAGCCCAGCTTGCCTGGATGCTGCACACCCCGGACTTATGCTGGAGATGGAGTAAAAGGCATGTGTAGGGTGCATGGGGCTGTGGGGAGCACAGCGTGTCCTTCCAGCGTGCCGGGAGTTTGTCAGATCTCCGGCTTCCAGAGGTTCACACCAAAGGCTGGATTCCCACCGCATCCCTGCGGAGGAGAAAGGAAAGCGATCCCTTACCGAATCGATTCGAAACACTTCTTGGGAACTAATAATCCCATTATAAAACATCTTGAAAATAAAAACCCCTTTGCCTCTCGCTCACCTCTCCCCCTCTTGGCTGGGTCACCCTGGGGATGACAGAGCCTGGGTGGGGGGTTGAGCCCTGCAGCCCCACAGCCCCCCCATGTGTGAGTGCTGCAGAGCTCCATGGGCAGCAACGATTGTCCCCTGGCACTGTCCCCAACCAGGCAGTGCTCAGCACAAGAGCCATCTCCTCCTGGCCTTGCACGTGCTGCCCACTCACACCGCTGGCTCCTGCCCACCCCTGCTTGCCCGTGGGAATTGATCCCATGGGAACAGCACAAAGAGCTGCTGTTCCCACCATGACGTGTCTCACCATCAGCAAATGCTGTCGTGTCCAGGGGAAAAGGGATGCTACAGGACCCCAATTATGCTTATTTCTGCATCAGGTACTTCCCTGGGCTGAGCAAGTCCTCTCAGCGGTGGGAGGCACCACCTCTGTGGGCACTAGCCACCTCTGCAGCAGCTCTCCTTTGTGCTCAAGCCACTGCCACGTGCTCCAGAGCTGGGTGGCCACATGCTCCATGAGGTGGCTGCAGCAGGAGCCCCCAGTCTGGAATAGATGCCCTTCCTTCAGCCCCCAGTCACTGGCACCAAGACAGCGGGGCAGACCCACGCCAGAGGCACATCTCACACCCTGGGCACTGCGTGGGCTCTGCCCCCTTCACCCCGGGGTCACAGAGCCCCGAGGGCACGGCAGCACCCGGGACCCCACGGCCACAGGGCATCCCGCATCACTCTGGTGGTCCCACATGAACCCTGAACTATCGCCACAGGGAGGCTGTGGGAGGCAGAGTGACTTGTCCCTCTTGGACAAGACAGGGACGAGACAGGAGCCGCAGCTCCCTGTGCTCCACAGTGAGGTCCTGCTCACGGACGGGGGCTGAGCCCAGTGGGAAGGACATGGGACAGGGCACGGCTGCCTGCAGTGGGCAGGGGGGTGTGCACCCCCACACACAGAGGGACCCTTAACGGTGTGGGGGTCACACTGAAAGGCCACCGTGATGGTCACACAGCTGACCTGTAGTCCCTCCAGCCTATCCTATTGGCTGCAATGCTGGGGTGCTGGGTCAGCCTTACTGGGACAGCACTGGGACTCCCACGGTGGGACAGGGGAGCACAGCAGGGCTTGGGAAGCTGGGACAGAGCAGGATCAGGGCAAACCTCCTCTGAACCAGTGCCCATTCCCCCTTCCCAGCCCACACAGTCCTGATATGGCTGGGAACAGCCCGTCCTCACTGGGCACCCCCAGGGTTTCAGAGTTGGGGTGGGTGCTAGCTGACAAGTCCCAGGGCAGCCGGGTACTTCTGCCCAAAATCCTGCCCCCAGGCCCTGTTTCTAGCCCAGGTCCCTCTGTGTCACCCCAGCCCGAACCACGGCCTTGAGGCAAGGAGCTGGGTGCCTGTCCTGGCTGGCTCAGGCAAGGACCTGGCAGCTCCTGCTGCCTCTGGAGAAGCTGCAGGTCTGGCAGTCCTGTGCCAGCCCTGAACCCAGTGCCAGCCCCGAGCTCTGTGCCAGCCCCCAGCACTGCACCAGCCACACCCAGAACCATCACAACCACGAGCGGGGCTCGGCCCCAGCCAGGGCTGGGGGATTTGGGAGAAAGCTCACCGCGTTTGGGAGAAAGTTCACAGCGTCCAGGCTTTGCACAAGGCTGAACACAGACCTGGGAGCATTCTTGGAGTACAAAGGTGCATGGGAAACCTCCGCCGCGGTGAGAGATCAGCCTGATAAGAGGAGTTACGAGTCTGAGAAATGTGCTGATTGCAGGGCACTGAAGATGCCTGGTTATCTTTTCCTCCTCGATAAGGCAGATAAGCAAAGGACAAAGGACCCGGGATTGTGCAACCTGGGCTGCAGCAGCCTGGCCATGATCTTAAGATGTTCCCAGGGTGGAGGAGGGAGTTCCAGTTGCTCTCATCTCCCCGTGTTGCTGTGAGAACCCTGCCAGCTCCTGCACCCAGTGCTGGGCAGCACCACACAATGGTCCCCATCTCCTTCCTGGGGAACACTGGGCACAGTGCCCCTGTCAGCAGGCACAGCAGAGCTCTGCAAACCTGCAGCCACGACAATGTCACCGGGTCCCAGCCCAGCCATGGTTTTCCATATGAGCAAAGGAAATTCTGCTGAAGAGGGGAAGCTGGCAGAGCATGACCCAGCTGAGCCTTGCAGGGTGTTTCTGGCTGGTCTCACCACCACAGCCCCCAGTCCCATCCCTGCCCCGTTTGGGGATGTGAGGATGCTCCCATTCTGCCTTGAGAAAAGAGAGCCTAAATGCATGGGGTTGCCTGGTCTGAGGGTGGAGGGGTCTGGGGACCTCCTGGATCCAGAGGTGCAACCCCTCAGGAACTCATCCCCTTCCCTGCAGAAGTGTTCAGAACAGCCTAAGACATTGGGGGTGCCTCGGCCTCTCCCACACGCCGGGTGTGGTACAAGGCAGTGAGGATCCATGGGTGTGAGAGCGCTCCTGGGACAGCACAGGGATCTCCCATCTTTCCCACACGGCATTAAGAGGAGTGTGATGCTCACAAAGTCAAATGCTGTACATCATGGAAACATGGTTGGAAAAAAACTCCCTCCAGCCTTAGGGCTTTGGTCTTCCCACTGTCCATCAGACCACTTGGTCTTCCCACTGTCCATCAGAGCTCCTGGCTAAGGGTCCCACCAGCCCAAGCCCTCAGCTGTCCCAGTGTGGTGGCTGTGGAGGAGGGACCTGGCACTGTCCTGGTGCCACCCTGAACTGGAGCTGCTGTCCAGCCTTCCCAGCCCCGTGGTCTGCAGCTCTTCCTCCTGCCTTCCTTGAGCTGCCTCTGTTGACTTCCCCCAGGCTCACGGCAGTGTTGAGGGCTAAGAAGGGAAAGAAATCCCAAGTCACTGCTCTGGCTGGCAGGGGCAAGGTGGATGCCTGAGCTGCCTGATGCCATCCTGTCACCAAGTGCAGGGACACCCTGGCTGCTCCTCCAGCCACCCCTGGGATTTATCCTGCGCTTTCATCCAGAGAACAGCACTGGTAGCTGGTCAGGGAGCTGCTCACCTGGCATGGAAGTGGAGGCTCTGCTGTGTCTGGTCAGCACCACAGACCCAAGGGATGCAGGACCCGTTGTTTTTGTCTTTTGCAGCACATTTTAGGTGGCAAGGAGGGATTTTACGATTCAAGCAGCCTCCTCTGCTTGGCGACTCCCAACCCAATGGAATGTGTTACATCCTCACCTTTCCCAGAGACCAGATTTCATCTGGCAGAGCACCCACCGAGCTCTGGGGCCCTGTGCCAGCTGGTTCCACTCCACTGACTAAGCAAGAAGATTCCCAGATGAGAGCCTGTGACACAGCCCGTTCCTCGGGGCCACTTGGGAGCCACACACTGTCAATGCCTCCAGCAAGGTCTTGCCTGTGTCCTGTGGTGTCCCACAGCCCTGCTCCTCTCTCTGGCCCAATCCCAGTCTGCTTCAGGCACCTGAGCTGCTCAGAGTATCCCACTGGAAAAAAGACATCACAGGACAAAGCTGTCTGGGCTTGAAACTATTTCCAGCACTTCAGTCAAAGTCCTCATGTAGGGAAAATGTGGCTGTGTCAAGGAGCAAGTTCCCTAAAACCTGTGAAAGTCCTAGATTCAAGTAAGCTATTACAGGATTAATAATTGGCCTTTCACCACCTGGAAGCCCTGCTATAGAAATCCAGGTGCCAAACAGAGCAGCACTGGCCTGAGGCTTGCTGCAGCTGGACCCCAGGACTTGGGAGCACCTGGGCCGGCCACAGGCTAGTGTCGAGGAGTGGTCCTGCAGGGTCTGTCCCCATCACCCATCAGCCTCAGCACCCACCTGCTCCTCCCTGGGCAGGTGAAGCCCCTGTGGGAGGAAGCTCCCTCCTTGCCTGGAAGCAGGAGCAGGGAAAAGGCATTTTCTTGCCAGGCAGCAGCACCTGGCCATGGTCTGGGGTTTAATCCATGTATGGGGACGTGACAGAGATGACATAGCCTGGGATGGAGTCACAGGACAGGGGACAGTCCTGGTGTGGGGCTGTGGGTGCTGAACACCCCACGCCATGTGTCGGGCCATGGCTGAGGGCAGAGCAGGAAACCTGCCACAATCCCTCCAGCAGGAAAATATAAAGGACATCAGGGAACAACTGAAATTTTCCTTATGGACCCACTTCTGTGGCAGCCCAGCCCTTCCCACTGTCACCACTGTCCCCACCAAGTAATGGCGGGACATTGCCAGCACACCCTTCCCATTTCTCTTCCACAAAACTTGTCACAAAGTGGGACATTTTGGGGACAACCTAGTCGAGCTCACACTGATGCGTGCAATCCTGGCTCCTGGCAAAATCTGAATAGAAATGGAAATCCCAGGGTGTCCAGAGCCTTGGGTCATAGGGCACCCTGCTGGCAAGTCCCCAGGGGTTTTCACTTTGGGTAGGTGCCTGTGCACCACTGTGCCCACCTGTGCAGGAATCACGGCTTCTCTTTCGTGTCTCCACCAACCCCCCTGGGGATGCTGTGGCACCTTTGGTCTCTGTTCCTGACTGCTCCAGGGCAGAGGATGCTCCCCATCAGAGGATGCTCCCTGACAAGGTCAGGACTGGCATGGCCAGTGAAGGGCTCCCACCTGGTCCTTCTCCATGAACTGCCCCCAGGGACATGGGGGACCCAGCAAGTGGCTGCAGGGTCTGATGGGGACATGGGGTGTTGCAGATGGGGTGTAAAGGGTAGAACAAGGTGGTCCTAGAAGAGTCTGTGTGGAGGAGCCACAATGCTGTGTGAGACCCTCCCAGCTCCATCAGCCTCATCCTGAAGGGGGAAGGGGAAATGGCTCCCACTGAATACAAACCACAGCATTTCTATTTCCCATACTCTCAAACTGGCTGAACTGGCCCAGCTGGTCGCTGGGTACACACGCAGTGAGTGCCCTCACCAGAGAAACCACCGGGAGGATGTCCCGGCCTCTGGGGAAGCACAGCACTCCCAGGTTGCTGGCACCATGGGAAAAGCTGTCCCACCACGTTCCTCATTCCCAGAGCCACACGTGCAGCTTCCAGCAAAGCCACAGCCAGCCAGGAGGTCCCAGCAGCTGCTGCTTCCCTCTGCTCTCTGCTGTCAACAGATGGGGAATTGATGCACACAGGGGCTGGTGGCAGAGCCCAGATTGGACTGGAGCAGCAACAGTGGCACGTTCCCATTCCAGGGTGCCTGTGGAGGGTGTCATTCACCACCAAAATGCGTCTCCCTGTGGGAAGGAGGGGGTCAGTGCAGCTCGTGGCAGGGCATGGAGGAGCCTTCCCTGCCCCGAGCCCGCGGGAGCCTGGCTGGGCAGGCAGCACTGACTCACCCCACTGCAGCCTGACCTGATTCAGGAGGCACCGGGCAGGTGAGGAAGGCACTGTGAGCAGCCCCAGCCAGGAGGCATTTCACCACCCGAGCTGAGCTTTTCACGTTCAGGTGACGATGGCCTCAGGCTGTCACTTGAGCTGCTGTTGGCATGTCACCAACCCCCTGGGCTGGGCAATCCCATGCACAACCCTGTGCCTCGCAGAGCAGGACAGGGTAGCCAGGGTAAAGACAAACACTGGACTTGAAAGAGCCATGCGGGTCTGCACCCAGTGGCAGGCTGGTGGCAGGGGACCCCAGTCCCCTTGGGAGAAAACCCCAGCCCCAGGGGGATGGTCCTGCTCAGTTCAGGGCAGTGAGTCCCAGGAAAGGGCACAAGGACGGGGATCATGCCCAGCCGTGGGCACCCTCCTGCTCACCTGCACTGTGCTCCTCTGATGCTTGTCTGCTGCCCTCCACCAGCTGCCTCATCCTCTCCCGTGAGACCTTCAGGTACTTGTTGCAGTTGCACACCTGAGAGAAGAGAGAGGGGGAGATCAGTGGGATGGCAACGGTGCTCCCTGAGCACCTCCTGCACAAACTCACATTGGGCACCCCCAGCACAGGTTGGGCAGCCCCCATCACAAGCAGCATGGCAGGGGAAACCAGGGCAAGCCTGTCCCACCATGGGGACAAGCAGACACAAGCCAAAAGAACCTCCTCTCCAGAGGTGCTCTGGAGAGCACCTCTGTGTGTGCTCAGCCACATCTCCATGCCAGGCTGCCAGCACTGCTGCCCACCCTCACTCCCTGGCCAGAAAACACCAGCAACAGAGGCTGCCTTAAAGCATCAAGCAGACACCCGAAGTCTGGGCTGTGGCTTCAAGATTTGTCCTCTTTTGTCTGACAGAAGCTGGGAGGATGTCTGTGGACCCCAAAACACTCTGGGCTCTCAGCCAGCTCCACGTGGCTCAGCTCTGCTGCAGCACTGTGAGCACCGAGTCACATTTTCTACCTCACCTATTGTTTGCCAAAAAGCACCCACAGAGGTCTCTGAGTGCCTGCACGTGCGGGGTGCTGGACTCCAAGGAGCTCCCCAAATCCCACTGCTGAGGAGCACCCACGGACAGTGCCTGGGGTGAAGCACAGGGTACAGCCGGCAGCTGAAGACACTTACCCAGAGTGAGCAGCACTAAACCTCCCCGGGAGCATCACAGCCAGCTCCCTGACACCTTCCCTCTCCTCTCCCCTCCCTGCTGGGCCGGGAGCCGGGTGCTGGGATGTGCTGCAACACCTTTTGTCAGCTGTTTGTTTTTAGGGGCTGTTTTCTGCTGGCGGAGCGTTCCCAGCACACTGCACCCAAGGCAAGACGGGAGAGAGGTGTGCAACTTCACCTACCAGAACAAGTCAGTTCCCTGCCAGGGGCTTTGCTCCAGAGCCTGTTGAAACCAGGAAGGTTTTTCCAGCTCCCAGCCAGGCCCTGGCGCGGGCCGGCAGCAGCTCTGCTGGTTTGCGGCTGGAGCAGTGCTGGGGTCAGTGATGGCTCTGATCCCACACAGCTGCCTGGAGGAGGAATGGGGCAGGATGATTTGTTTGGAAGCCAGCTTGCCACCATGTCCCAGCTCTGCCTTGCAGCAGGAGGTGGGTCCCACTTGCAGCCTCCACAAAACCATCACACGCTCCCCATCCTTTTGGCCATAAAGGATGCCTGGACTCAGGTCCCTGAGGCCCCTCTGCTCCAGCCCTGTGGAGTGGCTGCAAAGACAGACAGAGATGGACGAGGGGAGATCTTGGAAGCACCCAAATGATATGGAAACCATTCTGTCACTTTTAAAAGGGAATTTTGCAGCAGTCCCCTGATTTGCACAGCAAGCATCAGGTAACAACCCCTGGTGCAAATGGGGGCAGAGCCCCGCTCTGCTCCTTGCTCATGCTGGGGGCAAGATGTGAGTGCTGATACCACGGGAGACTGAGCATATCCCCTCTCCCTGAGCAGGGCAAAGCACTCCTCAGTCTCACCTTCAAACCCAGGGACCTGGGAAATGCATCTGGGTGAAAGCCTAGGGAAGCAGAATGATGATGAGATTTTTGAGAACCTGAACTTTTGGGGAGCCCAACCAGCTGTTGGTTGGTCCCTTTGAGCTCGCACAGGCTGGACCTAGAGCCACTCCCTGACAGGCACCCAAACCCTCACGTGGCTCACAGGGATCTGTGGGACTGCAGCAGGCAATGCAGAGGTGATGGGCAGAGCTCCCAGGACACGTGTGCTGGCCCCGCTCCCCGTGACAGTGACAATGGGGAGGGGGCTGCATGCTGGAGAGGGGCATTGAGCCTGGAAGGCTGGGGGATGGCATCTCTCGGGCACTGGGGACTCAGAGGCTTCCAGAGAGCTCCCAAACCAGCTGGACATTGAGTTGCCAGCAGCACGGCCCCAAGAGCAGCCTCCTCCCCAGTCCTCCCTGCTGGCATGGACATGCAGGGGCTCCTCTTCCCTCTGTCACACACACCAAATCCCTCAGGATGCCCAGCTCTGTCAGCCTGGAGCCCAGCAGGTTCTTGAGCTGCAGTGCAGCTCCTGGTACCTGCTTGGCTGCACAAATACTGGTGTTTCTTGGACAAATATTTGTGTTTCTCTAAAATCCATGCCCAGCAGCCCAGGGGTATCCTGGCATTCCCCACTTGTTGGGGCTGCCGGGCACTGCTGCGAGGCTCCACATGCCACACCACCCCCCAGCCCCTGGGCCTTCACCACCCTTCACCACCCTTTTGGCCTTCCCAAAAACACAGGGTGAGCTCAGGAGCCAGATAAGCCACTTAGCAGCAGTGCCAATTAGCTGTAATAAAAAATTGCAATTAATTTTTTTAATGCCTTGCCAAAATATGCCAAAAGAGATGAAGTGAGCGGGGCAGCCTGCCACCTCCTCAAGCTGGGCTGAGCAGCTGCCTTGCAGGGACCAGTGGTGGCCTCAGGCTTGATGCTTGGCTCCTGCCCAGGGACATAGCTCCCCACAGCCTTCTGTGTGTCTCCATGTTGCTACCTGGGGATGTGGAGCAGTTCTTTGTGTGGATATTTTGTTTGTAGAGTAGGAAAGTAGGGAGCCTCTCTGTTGGGGAAGGGATGGTTGTTTCTTCTCAGGAAGGCTTAGTTTCCACACATCCCTTCTGGCTGGATTAGTTGTGGTCCCCAAAAGTCTTCTTGAGGTGAATCAGCAGGAGATGGTGGCACCTTGGAACACTGGCTGGGGGTGCAACCTGACAACAGAGGGTCTGGCTTCTCTGCAGCACCTTGGGGTCCCCTCAGTCCCTGTGCCCGGCTCGGGGTGGGGGTGGCAGCTTCTGCTCATGCCCCAGTCCTGTCCTGGGGATGATGTGCTGAGTGGGCTGAATGCAGGGGCTCTGCTTACTCTGTCCTGCCCAGCCACATGGGTGATATAAGGGAGGAGTCCAGTTTGGGAGGAGGGGGCTGACAGATTACAGCCCGCACAGGCTTCAGAGTGCCACTTGGTCTGCTGACACCAGTGCCCCCGTGCCGTGGCAGAGTGCCCGATGTCCCCGGGGCGATGGGGTGCCCGGTGCCCTGTGGCACGGTGGGGTGCCCGATGTCCCCAGGGCGATGGGTCGCAGGGCAGTAGCGGGCACACCTCGCAGGAGGAGCAGCCCTGCTTTTCTCACGCTGGGGCAGCCCGTGCCAGCACATGCTTAGTCACTGGTAAATCCCAGCCGAGATCTGCTCTGCCCTCTGTGAAATGGATCTTGGCTGCACCCCCGCTGAAGCAATCCCGGCGCTCGGGAGCCATGGCGGGCGCGCTTTCCCACGGCAGCCCGGCCTCCAGCTCCCCGTGTGAATCAGCCCCTGCCCGGGCAGCGCGGGGTGCCCCTGCACAGCACACGTGTGCCAGCACAGCAGACGAGCGTGTCCCTGCTCCCATCCCCCTGGCAGCAGGGGCGATGAAGCTGCTGTGGAATTCAGGCTCCCTGGGCAGAGGGGCACGGCTTGGACACCTCCCCTGCCTCCCCGGGCTCTGCTGCCATGTCCACGGCAAGGATGAGGAGCAGGTGCAACTCATCTCAGATGAAGCCGTGGTCCCCACTGCAGTCCCTCACTGACGGCCCCTCTTCCTGCGCCTGTCTGGGCATCCTGACCAAGGTGCTGCACCCTGGTATGGGGCACCATGACCCTCAGGCCCGTGTGCTCCTGTCCCAGGACCTCAGGCCAGCATCCAGAGGGACACTGCAGCCCAGCCTGCTCTATGCTGCCACCACCAAGAGCTGTGACACGGGGATAAGGAGTGATGTCATTAGGCTGAGGCTGTGGTGATATTACGGTGTGGATCAGCAATTCCTGAGCCCACTGAGGTGCTTGTCCCCAGCCCCAGCTACGTGAACACCCCTGCACTGAGGCTCTCCCTGCCTGTGCCACTGAGGAGGACGAGGCAGGTGAAATGTCCTTTTGCAATGCTGGCAGCCCAGCCGGCGCCTTGTTTTTGTTTAGGATGATCCCTGCCTCTCCCAGCCCTCCCGGGTGGGGATTTCACCAGCAATGACGCACGAAGCTCCCAGGACTCGAGGGACTGGATGCTTGAGCCTGGAGCTCCAGGGCCATCTCAGCATCCCATCCGCTTTCTGGGCCTCCACCCAGGGAGCTGAGAAGCTGAAAGAAAGCTCAAGTCCAGTAGATAACAGGAGCCAAACCTTCTGGGACTCCAAAAGAGCTGCAGGAGCCAGTGTGAGCTTGGCTGAAGCTCGTGCCACGAGCTCAGGTGGTCACAGACTCATACCCAAAACATGTGGAAGGTGAGCAGTTCAGACAGCACCGGAGTCAGTTTTGCTCCTTCCTCTGATATCTCTGAAAGCTGCATCTCAAAGTGCTCTGAGTCACCTGGGTGATGCTGACCACTGCCCAGAGGAGCCACACCTGAAACAGCCTCTGGGCCTTAGGGCTCATTCTGCCTGCTCTGCTGACAAACGTCACAGACCAACGTCACCGAGGGATCTCCTTGGCAGGGGTTTTACTGGTGAGACACAACTCTCTGCCTGGAGAGCTCCTGGCTTGGGAAATACTCAGCGTATCAAACCTGCTGTGAAGGACAACAGTGCCCGGAGTGAACTCTTTGGGGCAATCCAGGGCAGCTCATGTCAGGACAATTCCTTGGGCGTCTTCTGCTCCCTGTATCACAGCACTACTCAACAGCCACCTGCAGTGATATCGCTTTTCCTACTCACCGCCTACCCTGTCCTCTTTCTCCCTCTCTCTGAGATGGATATCATCTGGTGAAAGGGCCACTCCTCCGGATGGAGGTTGCAACTCTCACTTTGGTTGTGAAAGCACAGCCCTAGAGCATCCAGGAGTTTCTTTCAGGGACCTATTGAGACTGGAAACCTCCCCAGACTGTGCGATGCCCAGGTGCAGCACAGGCTGCCCACTGGAGCCACCAAGCCCAGGAGTTATGCATAGGTGGATCTGCCCCCGCAGACCTCCTGCCTGCCACCCAAAGCAGAGTGCCCGGATGGTGGGAAGGGCAATGAAAGAAAACCAGGTAACAACCTGGCAGACGTGAAGCTCAGGTCAGGAACTGACCATGCTCATCTGCCCACGTGTCTATTTTCTCACATTTTCCCCACGTGACTTCAGCTGCCCTCGCTGCACTCACAGCTTTGACCTTCAGACCCTCTCCTCTTCCTCCAGTGACGCTCTGCCCTGTAGCACCTTTGAGGTCCTTGCACAAAGAGCAGAAACTCAGCAATTCAACCCACTGGAGAATCCCACACCCTGTGGGTGCAAAGGCCATCTCTGGGTGCAGCCCTGGAGACAGCCATCCCTCCTATCAGAGCTCAGCTGTCTGGGCTGCTTCCCTTCCCCTTTATGCTAAGAGCTTTTCTTACTGATTTTCTGAGCACCAGTCCCTGGGACCATAAAGCTGCGTATTGCTGCTCCTGCTGTGTTGCAGTGGTGCAGTGTCTGTCCTGGGGTACCAGCAGCAGAGGAGATGCTGGGTGAGTTTGCCCTGTCCTTCAGGGAGCAAAGGCTCAGTGCACACAACAGCCCTGAGTGGCCACCAGCAGCAGGGCAGCCCTGCCTGCCACAACACGGGGAGAGAGGTGCTGGGAGCTGGGCTGTGATGCTCCCACGTGGGAATGAACCTGGGCATCCTCCACCAAACCTGCCTGCACACCCAGCAGCAGGGCTTGTACGGCCACCTGAGCTCAGTAACGTGCTGCCAGTGGAAACACAGGGCTGCCAGTGGGATCCTGGCATCAGGGACCGTTTGGTTCACAGAGGGAAGGGCTCTGTTTATTGAATCATTAACATCACTTCCCTCATTGCCAGCCAGGTACTCTGAGAGGTCTCTTAGGCAAGTGCTGACCTAGCCCAACCCTGCTAAGCTGGTAAGATGACATAGATCCCATGCCAGCCTGGTACTGCGTTCCCACTGCTTTCTCTGCTCCTGCTTTGCTATTAGTCATCCGTTTCTGGAAGGTTTCTCATGCATAATAAGGTGTTTCAACACTTGCATAAGCCAATTTTTCTCATCAGAAGTGACCTGCTGCATTTCCCAACACTTTCCCTAGGCAGTCCTTCCGACTGCCACGAAATATGGAGTTAAAACATGAAGTTTTCTATCCCCCTCAAGGCAAAAGGTGTGGGAAATCGAACAGATAAGAATGCCTTTAATTAGTATAATTTGCATAAGCTCTGGGAAAGGCTCACCTGACAGCTACAAGGGCCTTGCTTGTCTGGGAGCATCAGCCACAGCTGAAACGGGCAGATTAGCGGGGCTCCTCTGACTGGGGAGATAGTGGCAGTCAGGGTGACAGAGCCTGGGAGGCTCCATGGGTACCCCAGTTCCTGCTGGCTCCTCCTTGGTGCACCCCAGCTCCTGCTGGCTCCCTTTCAGAACACCCCAGCTCCCTCTGGCTCCTTGTCAGGGCACCCTCTTCTCCATTCTCACCTCCCAGTTTGCAGCTGCTCTGAGCAAAGATGCGACTTTTGGTCTGGGGGGGTCCATCAGCTCCCCTGGAGAAGGGCAGGGGTGGGAAGTGAGGAAAGGAAGCACAGGCACAGCCCTGGATAACGCATGGAGGCTGCGGCAGCGGGCTCAGCACCCAGCAGGGATGGGAGCAGGCCGTGTGATCTCTGGTTTCTCTCCTCTCGCTGCACTCGCGCTGCCGGTCCCCAACCACAAACCCCATCCCGCTGCCGTCACTGCCGGGGCAGTCAGTGACAACAAAAACCCTTTTCAGTACCTCAAGGCCTTTGCAGTGATGAGAATCTCACCCGACACTACACCTAAACCCACATGCAAAGATTAATTTCCCAGAGGAAAAAAAAATTATGCTAAACCCCCCTCCCACCGCACACATCCCCCCTTGGATCCCTCCAGCTGCCTCTCAGCCACCTCAAGTCTCACTTGCTCATCTTCCCTCCTAGCAGGAGGGAAGCAGCCCCTAGCAGGGCTGAGCTTCTCCAAAAAGCTGAAGCTGCCACAGCACCCTTGACCCAACCTTCACCGTAGCCGCGAGCCCTGTTTATCCAGCACCCAGCACAGTGGGTGCTGCTCCGGGACAGGCTCCCAGCGCTCACAGCAAGTTTAATAACAAAGCCAAACCAGTAATAACTGCCTCCTAACGAGGTTACGCAGCATCCCTGAAGCCTTGGCTTTAGGGTGAGCGCCGTGCCAGGAGCTGCTGGGGCTGGGGTGTGAGCTGTCCCTTCCCACCCTCCTGACTGCAGTGCCTCTGCCACTCCAGCCCTATGCCAGCACCTTCCTGCCTTGTAAATGTGCTTTATATCCAACCCTGAGGTGAGGGTTAACCCCTCCTGGGGGTGCAAACCTATGCCATGTCACTCCAGAGCACGCACCTCCTGCTCCAGTCTGCCCCCAAGCCTGTGCCATGGCAGGAGGAGGGTTAATTCCCCCAGCTCCCTGCAATGCAGCTCATTGCTGCTCCTCTTTATCAAGCTACTGAGTTTTATCCAGCTGGAGGTGAGAGCTCACCTCTTGGACAGAGGATGCTAGAGGCCGATGAACTTGAGGGCTGGAAAAAACAACCCAACTCAAGCTCTGGAATTGCCTGGCACTGGAAACAGAGCGAGGGTCCATGTCCTGCCAGCTCATATTCCAAAGGATCTCACCCTAAAACTAAAATGCAGGTGGAAATCTGTCTACCAAGCAACCCCAGGCCTTCAGGACCATTGTGTTTTGGCACCAGAAATGGAAAAGGACATGGAGATACATTTTCTGCCCATGGGAGTCAGAGCCCTGAAAACTGCAAAGGGATTAAGCTTTTCTCTCTTGAGGAGCCCCATGCTCAGGTCATTGACAATCAGGCATGACACTGCTCTTCCTCCCCAGGTGCTGGCTGGCCGAGCTGTGAGCTGGGTTCCTGCCTGAGCCAGGCCCCAGGAATCCCCAGGGCAGCATATGAAGCCTCAGCCCTGCTGCACCTGCCCCTGGCTGGGCACACAGCCGTGCTGGGGGCTCTGTCCTCTGCTCCCGGGGCTGGACAAGCTTTAGGAAATCATCTTTATTGTGTGTTAAGCCAACAGCCACCCTTACTCCTGCTCCTTCCGGCTTTCCCTGGCAGCTGTCCTCCCTCTGGTTGAGGTCCTGGGCCCAGCTGTGTGATGTGTGTTGGGGGTTTCTCCCCTGCCCCGTGCTGAGCCCTCGGAGCTGTGCCTGGCTGGAAGCTGTGCCCTCATCGCTCTGCTTTTCCCCAGAGCAGTTTTCAGCCCTATACAAGTGGCCAGGGCCAGCGTGGGCCAGCTGGCTGCCCAACCCTGCTCCTCCATGGCCATCTGGTCCCCAAGCATCCCCTGCCCTCTCCTCTGCCATCCCTGGGGAGGTCTGGGGGTACCCCGGGCTGGTGCCCCTGGCCAGCGCAGCAGCCGAGCAGGGTGAGGGTGTGCGGGTAGAGGCAGAACCGGGGAAGTTGGGCTCATATTTCAGCTTCTATTTTTATCTGGGAACCCAACTCTGCTATGCAGAGGCCCCCGGGGAACACACTGCCTTCCCCAGCTGGAGCCAGATACCATCGGAGCACTACTTGCCCTTCCCTGTCACCGTGCCAGACCTCCGGGTAGAGGACAGCATCACCTGAGGCACTGGGACAGCCTGCCTGGCTCCTGGTGTGCTGTGGCAGGAGGGAAGGAGCTGGAGAGCAGTTTTGCAGGCCAGGCTCCCCTTGCCTCCAGTCACTCTGAGGCTGGGAACACTTCATCACAGGTGACCCTTGGAGCTGCAGAGCAGCCCTCTCACACTCTAGGCAGGCCACCACCCAGGTCAGCAGCCAGGTGTTGGGGTCCCTTCTCTAGCTAGGCTTTAACTCTGTGCCAGGGGACTGGGATGCTCAGGGCCTGGGGTCACTCCTGCAGCCCCTGACCCCCTGGGTGGTCTGCCAGTGCTAAGGCTGTGTGGCTGCACCAGCCCCCTCACTTTTTATTTGTTAAAGCAAAAGAACCTGATTTAGTGGACAGACCTGCAGAAAAATGGAAACTTGAGCCGAGCCCAGGAAGCTCGTGTGTAGCTGCAGGTTGTCCAGGGCAGAGACTGCCCTTACCAACTCCAGAGCTGGTTCTCTGGCATGGGAACATGGTTTTGGATCCCAGACCCTCATCCTGGGCAATGACAGAGAGCAAGGGGGCACAGCCAGGAGGAGATGAGCCCCCCATCCCAGTGGGCAGCACCTGCTGCTTTAATTGGGGAGAGAATTGGAGCTGTGGCAGAAAACGGGAATATAAAAAAAAAAAAGCGTGAGAAAGGAAATCTGAGCGAGGCCTGGAGCAATCTACCCAATCCAGCGGAAACAATGGCCCAGGAAGAAAAACCAGTTCCTACACATAAGGTAGAATAAGGCTGGGAACGCTGGAGGAGGGGCGGGAGGCTCCCGCTCCCAGCACAGAACAAGCCGGGCATTATGAGGCTGTGCTGCCTGGGGCACGGTGCCCCTTCCTGGGGGTGGGGAATCCCTAATCCCGGTGTGCTGGGCTGGGATGGACTGCCAGGAACAGCAGCTCTGGGGCTGGCAGGGCTCAGCACCCAGGCTGGGCTGGGCTGAGTTTAGCACTAGAACTGGGCTCAGCTCCACAGTTTAACTCAGCTGGATTTAGCACCCAGACTGGGATGAGCAACTGGTCTGAGATTAGACCTGAAAATGGGATTAGACCCCAGGCCGGGATTAACCCACATTTCGAGTTTAGCCCCCAGGCTGGGCTCACTTCCAGGCAGGGTTTACTCCAGGATGAGCTCATCTCCAAGCTAAGCTCACCCCTGGGATGGGCTGATCCCCAAATTGAGCTCAGCCTCAGGATATGATGATCCCCAGACTGAGCTCACCCCAGACAGGGCTCAGCCCCAGGCTGAGCTCACCCCAAAGGCCTGCAGACTGCACTGAGCTGCCAATTGGGCTCCCCCAGCCTGGTGGGGTGTGGATCCTGGACAGGTCCCTTCATAGAAGTGACACTGCTGCCAGCTTGGCCACCTCCTCACCTCCCCAGATCCCACTGTGGGATGCTCACTGTCCCTCTGATCAGCACACTCCGGCAGGCAAACCCTTGGCTGTGGGATGGGGAAAGTCCAGGTGGATAAACCAGCTCCAGCATGGTTTATGGTCCCCTGCCCTGGGCACAGCCCATCCCCTTGGCTGTGTGGTGACAGCTGGGATGTGCCAGAGGGCTGTGCTCCCCGCAGCTGGGAGGGCCAGATAATTTCATTTTGAAGCAGAATCTTAACTCTGCTAAAATCAGAACCACCATCATGCTCCCCACCATAAGCTGCAGGGACATCCCTGCACCTGAGGATTTCAATTCCTTCCAGCCCTGTCTCTGCAGCTGTCTCTGACTGCCCTCAGACCTGCTCTGTGTCTCCCCACTCCCGGGACAAGCCCCAGCATTCCTTCTGTCTGAGTAGGATCCATCCCTGCATCCATCTGCTGTGAGGGAGCAGTCAGGGCTCCCCACCAGCCTAACTCCACCTGCCACAAGCCAAACAATTCTCAGTGCCCCACAAATCCCTGCCCATCCTGGCAGTGCTGGGGCAGCCAACTCGGGAGAAGGCGGCCTCCTGCCTGCACCAGGATCTGGCCTGGCTTGAGGAAGAGCCAGCGAGGGAGGGCAAAGCTGCTCCCTGCTCATTTTCTGCTTTCACGCACTCCTGAGGCTACAGCCAAGCTCTCAGCACTCCGTGTCCACTCTGAGTCTGCATCCATGGAGCCCCACATCCCCCAAATACCTGGCAGGGAGCAGCACAGGATGACTGTGGGGGCCAGGCGAAGGGTTTTGGGTCACAGGCAGGAGTGTCTCACCAGCCCTAGTGCATGGAGCAGTGAGAGACGCCCTGGGGTCTCACGGGCTGATTGCAACTCCCAGCGAGGTCTCAGAACTGGTCCAGGCTCTCAGTGCTGGTGTCTGAGAAAATCAGCTGTGGTGCAACTGCCCCTGACACACGTGAGGCGAGCCCCAGAGCCTGAACAACCAATGCCAGCCTTTAGTGTCAAAAGGACAGAAAACCCCCAAGGCAGAGCTGCACATTCGCGCTCCGCGGCGCCCCGCGGCAGCACCTGACAGAGGGACGTGCTCCCCAGCACGGTCTGCAGGCCACTGCCCCCAAACCCAGGGAAAACCAACCAGGCATGGGGCTCCCACTGCCCGCTGCTGTGCATGGCCACACGTGGCAGTGGAGCTGGGGCCTGAGATGGCCCCCCTGATTCCACAGGTGGCAGAGCCTTGAGCGCAGGTGACCTGATCAGCTCCTCCTCCTGCCTCTGAGAGGAAGATGCTGAAAGGGCAGCAGCATCCTCAGCAGCACGGGAAGGAATTCATGGAGACCTGAGAGGCTCCAGGTGTTCGGTTGCTCAGCACCACTGTGCTGTGGAGGGTGCCCTGAAGGGAGGCTCCTCCTCTCACCTGGGCAGCACCATCCACCTCCAGTCTGGCCACCCCACTCTGACCAGTCCCACTCCCATGGCCTTCAGTCTGGTCACCCCACTCCAACACTTACCACCAAGCTCGTTCCTGCCCTCTCCCTTCCCTCCTGCTCTGCCTTTCTGCCTTGGGAGGCATTTCTAGCCAGATGTTCTCCATCACTTCTGGCTCACTGGTTCACTGGGGCTCCCCTGCCCTGCCAGTACCCACCTGCATCCCAACACTAAGACCATTTCCCTCTGCAATCTTTTTCAGAGCTCATCACAGCCACCCCACAGAGAAGCCACTTCTCTCTTCAGTCCCTTCCCTGACTCTCTGTTGTCACCTTGCTCCTTAATTTAGCAAAACCCACTCAGTCCTTTAGATCTATTCTTTACTTTTCCCCCAACCAAAGGGTTTGCACAATGTATTTTATATCTAGGGAGTGTTTGAGCTGGCAGCAGCTTTCCAGCAGCCCCACAATCCCAAACCTGTGCCCTGTGCTTCTGCTCAGCCCTACACCAAACACCACGTGAGCAGGGACAGTCCATGAGCCAACCCACCGGAGTCACACCCAGTGGCAGTGATGAGACAAAGAGCAGCATCTCGAGGGAGACCCCTCAGCCCGGGGCTCTCCCAGCATAAGACAGTCCAAAACTCCCACTCCAGCCTGGAGCTGCAGCCCTGTAGGGCTCGGGCAGCAGGAAAACCACCTGCACACGGAGGGACAATGGCTGCAAGCAGATGGGACACTTTGCAGCACAGGAGAGGACAAAGTGGTGCTGGGGTCGCAGGGAAAGAACCTCCTGCAGGGCTCCCACTGCCCCGGGGGTTTCCATCCTGCCCCTCAGCTCTCTGTGGTGCGTGACTGCTCATACCTGGAGGTGTTTGACACCAGATTGTGCACACAGGACCCTGAACCCACTGAGGTGGTGATGCTTCCCAGCAGTCTGCTGTGGGCAGGTTGCTCAGAACAGCTGCAGCTGCCCCATCCCTGGAAGTGTCCAAGGCCAGGTTGGACATGCCTTGGAACAACCTGGGATAGTGGAAGGTGTCCCTGCCCATGGCAGGGGGTAGAATGAGATGAGCTTTTTAAGGTCCCTTCCAACCCAAACCATCCTGTGATTCTGTGATTGCTGCTGCAGCTCCCCACAGCTCCCAGCCGGGCTGGCTGTGCCACTGGTGCTGGAGGAGGTGTTTGGCTTCCCAGCCTTCTCTGCTGAGGCTGAGGACAGATGGTGCCCCAGAACATGGGCCACTGATTTATCCTGGCCTGGCACCAATTCTCACCTTGGGGTCGTCCCCGTGAGCACGGAACTGCTCCAAAACTGTCACCACCTGGGCACAAAGAGCACAGGCAGGGAGACAGGCAAAAAGGGTAGATCCCACCCTGACAAAAGGGCTGCAGAACCCTGTCCCTGGCCAAGGAGGGCTCTGGGAACAAGCTGGGGCTCGGGAGGTGTCATAGCACTGCCTGCCAGCCCTGAAGGGGAGATCCCTGAACCAAGGATTCCTGTGGCCCTGGGGTCCTGGACAGGGGGTGGGGGGGTTGTTCCCATGCAGCCCATGGGCAGGTGAGGAGGAGGAGGAGCCCTGTGCTGTGGAGGGTTTCTTTGCCCAATGCCTCACTGCAGGTGTGCCAGGAGCTGCCAGCCACTCATCCTGCTGTGCCACAGCCTGACCTGCTTCATGTCCTGGGTGCCATTGGCACTGCACTGTCCCTGGGTCCCTCCTGGCCATTCTTCATTGTCACTCCCTGGCAAGAAGACACGTGCAGCAGCTCCTCACTCCTGACTCCTCACTCCAGCCACCACCAGTGCTGAGTACCCTGCCCATGTCCTGGCTGGGATGCCACAGTTCCCAAGCCCCTCCAAGAGCAGACCCCAACCCCTCCAAACCCACATTCAACCCCCAGGATGCTGGGGAGAATGTTTGGGCCACAGCCCAAGTGTCAGATCCTTCCCTCACACGAGCAGAGCTGACAGCTCCCCCAGGGTGGTGGATGCTCTTGCAGGTTCATCCCACATCATGGACATCTCCAGCCCATGTGGCCCCCCAAGCCCAGGGCTGGACACTGCCCCTCTGCAGGAGCTTGGCTCAACCTCACTGTCCCTCACTGCGGCATCAGGGCTGCTCTGTGTCAGCCCCAGCAGCACCTCTTTCCTTGATCCAGGCCAGACAGGGCTCAGCAGTGCTCAGGGACCCACCATGGAGGTAGCAGCTGCCCAGATGTTCCAGATGTGAAGCACTACCAGGTCACCACAGGCCCCAGGTCAGTGGCAGAGCTACCTGTGAGCCATTCATTCACAGAATCATGGAATGCAGAATATCCTGAGCTGGAAAGGACCCACAGGATCATCAAGTCCAACACCCAGCCCTGCGCAGACACCCCAACAATCCCACCCTGTGCATCCCTGGGAGCGTTGTCCAAAGGCTCCTGGAGCTCTGGCAGCCTTGGGGCCGTGCCCATTCCCTGGGAAGCCTGGTCACTGCCCAGCACCCTCTGGGGGAAGAACCTTTCCCTGATATCCAACACAAACACCCACTGACACAGCTCCAGCCATTCTCTCTGGTCCTGTCACTGGTCACTGGCCACCAGAGAGCAGGCATCAGAGCTGCCCCTCCATTGTTCCTAACAGCCTGTGCCAGTGGAGGCTCCCAGCCCTCCCTGGGCTGTGCTGTACTTGCAGCTCAAGATCCAACTTGAATCCACCTTGCTGTAAGGTGAGACTTGCCCTCATCCTCATGGAGAGCACAAAAATCCCACACTCTCACCTGTGCCACTTCAAACACTGGCCAGGGCTGTTGGGAGAGAGTCCCACTGGGGCTGGGAAAGCTTCCTGGGAAATGAAGCAGCAATGGAGGGACCATGATGCTGCTGGTCATACATCCTGGCCAGGATGTCACTGTGGAAATCACAGAATCACAGACTGGTTTGGGTTGGAAGGCACCTTTAACGGTCATCTTGTCCAGTCCCCCTGCCATGGGCAGGGACGTCTTCAACTCTCCCAGGAACTGAGATGGTCCCTGCCGCAGTTCATCCCTCTCCCCTTGCCTGGAGGAGGAGCAGGATGTCCCCACAGCTGCTCCATGGCATCACCTGGCAGTGCCTGAGCAAAGGTGTCACATCAGCCTCTGCCACAGTGCCTGCATGGCCAGAGCAGGGCGGAGGGGAATGCATCAAACACAGAGCAATTGTAGCACCCAGAACCACATTCCCAATTCATCCTGCCAGCATCCTTCTCCCTAGACGACCCCTGGTGGGGTGGGACTGGTGCTGGTCACCTCTGGGATGAAAGCTGGCTGGGTGTGGCTGTCAGACACACCATGGGCCATGTGCTGCCCAAAATTTACTGAGTAACTTTTGGTAGGGCAAGGGTGGAAAAAGCAGGGAATTTGGTGAGGACCAGGCTGGTGCCAAGCACCTATGGAAGACTCTCCCTGTCCGAGGCAACAGCTGCCTTTGAGGGTACAGCTCTTCCCACAGGGAGTAGAACATGATGCTGCGTGGCTCCGGCAGCATTCCCAGCACAGAGGGCTCACAGGGACTGTCTCCTTTGAGAAAAACAACAACTGCATCTCATCCTGAGGGAAAACATCAGCTCTTCACACACAACTTCTCCAGAGGGCTCCTCTGAAGCAGTCTCAGAAAGAAGCCACACTGGCTGCTACCTGTGACAGGCGAGAGGAAAGCCCTGGGGGCAGTGTGGGGGCAGAGCTGCTGCTGTCAGAGCAACGACAAACCCCAGGAGCCCGTGGGCACCTATTCCCCATGTTCCCAGCCTGACACCTCCCAGATGTGCTGACGTGATCCCAGCGTGTCGGTGACACGTGGGGCCACCGTGGTGTGATGGGGGGGCCCAACCCCTCCATGGCTCCTCCCAGCAGCAGGGGGTGCAGGCAGTGATCCAGAGCATCACATACTTGTGTCACACACACACAAGAGGTAAAAAGGGGCAATAATGTACAAACGTGGCATTTTTTTAGGCTCTTGCTGGAACCAAGGGAGTTGGTCTCTGCTGTTTCAGTGGCCTAGTGGAGGAGCCAGAGCTGGGGCAGATGGCAGGAGGAGTGATCCAACTCCACCCCACGTGGGTTTGCCCTTTCCCTGATGGACAGGATGCGGGCAGGTGAGTGGCAGCAAAACTGTAATTTCACCCCGCAGAAAAAAATACCTGCAAGTGGAAAATGCTGATGGGCAATTTGTGGGGGTGAAGTCAGGGAGGAAAGGTGTATGCTCCATTCCTCACATTCCTCTCCAGCTTCCTTGGGACGTTGTGCTCCCCAGGGCCCACCCAGTGCCCAGGGGTGATGGAGAGGGCTGAGGATCCTGTCCTGCCACCTTTCTGCCTCCACCAGCTGGGCAGGGCTGTGCATCTTTCCTTCCCTTCCCATTGCGGGGGCAGAGGGATGGGACTGAGGTCTGAATCCTACTGTGGTCTGTGAGATGAAGTCTGTGATCTATATGGGCAGCACCTTCAGAAACCCCTGGGTGAGGGTCCCTCACAAGCAGTGCTGTGTCCCCAGGTCCCATCCTGCTGAACCCCGGTGTCCTGTGCACGGCCACACCAGGGCAGGGCTCATCCCAACACCCAAGCACAGCGGGATGTACTCTCCTGCAGACACCTCACACTGTCCCCTCTCCTGCAGCACCACCCCAAGAGCAGAGGAGAAGCCCCGGTGCTGCCGTGCGCTCCCACCCCCGCGGCGCTCTGGCTCCCTCCCGGGCACTGCGAGGGCACCGCGCCAGCAGCTGATGGGAAAGTTCAGGGTCGGGGCGAGTGCGGGGAGAGGCTCATAAAGGGCCCTTTGTGCCGCGGGTCTCCCCCGGCTCCGCACGGAGCGTGCAGCTCCACAGCAAAATGCAGCCCAGAAATATGACAAGACATCTTTTTCCCAGGCTGCTGTTAAACTCTAATTAAACATTGCAGCACACTCAAGCGAGGGAATGTCTGCTTCTCAGGCCCGGGCCATCTCAGCTGGAAATCATCCCGTCCGGTGTGAGCAGGCTGGCTCAGGCTGACCCAGAAAGATGCTCCTTGGATGTAGGGATGATGTGAACCCCCACACCACAGTGGACAACCTGCTCCTCTCCACCCCTTCCATGCCAGCAAGAGTCCACTGCTGCCCGCTGCTCCAGAGGAGGTGTCCAGGCTGGAGCACCTGGAGAAGGGGCCCTGTAGACAGGTCCATCCCAGGCAGTGCCACTGCTGGCACTCGTGCCACTCTCCACCATGGGAGCTGGGGGGTCCCTGCGCCTACTGGGGCAGCAGCCCAGGGTGCAGGACCTGCAGGGACAGGAGGCAGTGCCTGCTCCTGCATCAGCCCAGTGCAAAGGGAAGCCAGGGAACAGCTGTTCTGTGAGCCCCAAATGTGGCCTCTCCAGCCCAGAAATTGCCCTCTGATGGAGAGAGACCATGACTCTGCCTTGCTCATGTGCAGCACCTTAGGAAAGGTCAGTGCCTCTCCAAAAAGTCCTGACAGTATTTGATGTTGTGCCTCACAGAGCCATAGAGCACTGTGTCTTCAGGCCTGGTGAGGTCTGGGGTCTCAGAGCTCCTATTTCAGGAAAGCAGATTCTTCCCAAACTTCATCACTCTCACAGCCAGACCTGGGGCCGTTGGTTGCCCCATCCCCCTGGCCTGGCCTATGATTTGCCTGTGCCAGGGCATCACCACCCTTACATTGGGAATTTCTTCCCAATATCCCATCTAACCCTGCCCTCTGGCAGTGGGAAGCCATTCCCTGTGTCCTGTCCCTCCATCCCTTGTCCCAAGTCCCTCTCCAGCTCTCCTGAAGCTTCTTTAGGGACTGGAAGGGGCTCTGAGCTCTCCCCAGAGCCTTCTCTTCTCCAGGTGAACACCCCCAGCTCTCCCAGCCTGGCTCCAGAGCAGAGGGGCTCCAGCCCTGGAGCATCTCCATGGCCTCCTCTGGGCTCACTCCAGCAGCTCCACATCCTCCCTGTGCTGGGCCCAGGGCTGGAGGCAGCTCTGCAGGTGGAGTCCCACCGGAGTGGGGCAGAGGGCCAGACTCCCCCCTTTTCCTGCTGCCCACACTGGGGGATCAGTCCAGCACATGGGGGGTTCTGGGTGTCAGTGCACTTGGTCAGGGTGTGTTGAGCTTCTCATCCACCAACATCCCCAGGTCCTTCTCCCCAGGCCTTCTCTCAATCCCTTCTTCACCCAGATTGTATTTGTGCTTGGGGTTGCCCCAAACCAGGTGCAAGAATTTATCTTTGCTTCCCTCTGAGTTTTGTGGCGTTAGATGACAGCCCAGCCCTGAGAACAGCCTGGAGCCTGGTCCTAATCCCCCGAGAGAGGTTTGCTGCCTGCTGGGAAGCCTACTGGGGAGGACAGGGAAGCACTGTCACTGGCTTCCTGTCACTGCAGGAACGTGAGCACACACCCTTCAAGTGATGCTGTCAGAAAATCTAGTGAGGCTGGAATTGTCATCCTGCTATTTTAGAGAATGAAGGAGAAAGAAAAGAGCATGAAAGAGCTGGGCAATGAAGCCAGGTGGTTCCAGGAGTGAGGAGCCCCAGAAGGCAGCAGATGGGGGCACAGTGGCTTGGAGATCCCCTCTCAGATCAGCTGGATGCCCAGGATGGGTCTGGTGAAAGCAAGCTGGCACAGCCCCATGAGCACTGCAGAAGCCAGCCCTCCACACCATTAAACACTGACTTTGGCCATTACTTGCAGTAATTCCTCAGCACCTCGTTTCTAGCAGGCACAGACCAGACCCCCAAAAACCCCACCCCTGGTGCTCTGGTGCCTGACCCAGCCTCGTGCAGGGGACACAGTGGCACCGAGCCACTGCTTTGCAGCATCCCTTGTCCCACCTGAGTGTGCAGACCAAGGACAGGCACTGCTGGGGACTGAGGAGCTGCTGGTTTCTCACGGGCAACTTAAGCATCAGAATCAGGTCACCCAAGAAAGGGTTACTCCAAAAATGTGCCACGGCTGAGATCCGTAACCAGTGGGAAGGTGTCTGCCCTGAAAGACCCAGAGCAGAATGACAGCCCGAGCAATGACACTTGTAATTTGGCATCCCACGGGGTGGAATTTGGCAGAACTGGTCTCTCCTGCTCTGAGTACATTCCAGCTCCTGCAGTCTGAATTGAACTCCCTCAATACAGACAGCCACCATGGGTTTAATCCAGCTCTGCACCCCTAGTTGGACAAGCAGCAGCTCCTGGGGGAGCTTCATCCCGGCCTGTCGAGGCCCCAGGCTGAGGTTCCTGCCACAGTGCTGCCAACCTGTACCTGGTACCCCGATGGCACATGGCTGTGGATGGCTGACAGCCCTGGAGGGGGTCACAGCCATGTGCAGGGCTGTCCCCAGGTGCCACGCACTCACAGGGTTTGTCCTCCTCCTTCACTGCAGCTGGATGGGGTGAGAAGCTGGATTTAGGAAGAAATCTTGACTTTTCTAGGAAAAGCAAGGTAGGCAGCAGGGTCCTTAGATCCTCCCTGTGCAGCACCCGGGCTGTGCTGCACTGTCCAGGCTTTGTGGGACGCACCTGCCCCTGAATCCTGACCCACTGAGGATGCCTCAGGAGGCACGGTGAGCCCCAGTCCTAGCACAGACATGGTTGCCAGGCGGCGAGGGAGGTGACAGCCCCGGGGCACTGAGGCCACCCATGCCCCGGGCAGTGCACACGCCAAGGGCGCTCATCACCACGGCCCCCAGGGACCCCATCCCCACCAGGCACTACAACCCGCAGCCTCCCGGTGTGCCCACCTCTGGGGAGACTGTGACACCGTGAGCCGGTGACAGGGAACCAGATCCTGAATTATTGTCCGACTGTTTCCCAGGCTCTTCCGCCGGCTGCGAGGATGCAAGTGCCAATGGGATGGGATCGGGGTGCGAGGGAAGCAGGGACAAAAGCATTGCTCCGCCCTCCTCCTCCTCCCTGCTCTTGGCAAGGCGGGCGACTCTGTCTGGGAAGGGAAAAGGTTCCCAAGGCGAAGGTGTTAAATACCCTTCTCCCGTGCTGCTGTCACCTCTCAGTCCCCGGGGTGTGAGAATCAGACTCTATTATCCCCCTCCCTAGGAACTAACATACTGTACTAACCTTTTCACATGAAAGCTACGCTCTGTTTGCCAACAAAAGCCGACGCTTGGTTCCCAGGAGTGGGAAAAACCCAACCCCACCGCATTTAGCGGGGGCTCCGGGGCCAGCCCCCCACGTAGGCTCCTACCCCCCCAGCCCGGGCGGCTGCGCTGGGGGTGGGAGGGGCTCTGTGGGTGGGGAACAGCCGGGTGCAGCCCCGGTGGGGTGAGCAGGAGAACCCTCCCTGGGACGAGGGATCATTCTTCCAGCCACTGAAGTGGTTGGGGTCCCCCTGGCTGGTCCCCGCCTTGCAGAGGGGTGGGCGGGGCTGTAGGTGGGGGTACAAGGGGGACTCCCTCCCCTGGGGTTTGTGCTGCAGGGAGCTCTTCAGGGCACACTGCCCCAGCTGTCCCTAGGACAGGGGTCCCCAGGCTGGCAGACCCTCATCAGCTCCCCTGAGCAGAACCCCGTGGTTCTTCCCACACCACTGACCAAACCAGGTCGGGATTTGCAATATCTGAAACTCCCACTCCCCTTCAGAGTACTCTGAAAGGTGGGAAGCGAGACTGGGAAAGCATCACTGGCCCATGGAAAAACCCATCTGCACAACAGCTGAGCTCCAGCTCAGCATCCAGAGTGGCCAGATGAGCATTGAGCACAGCAGCTCTGGCTTCCCTGGGAACATGGCAGCAGCAGGGATGGGGTGTGCATCACCTGGGACCGTGACTCCCTGCATGTGCTCTGAGAAGACGAACAGTTGGGGTAGCAGCCTCCTCACTCAAGTTTTGAATTCAATGAGACCCATCTGGGGCATCACAGATGCTCAATGCTGAGATAAAGAAGGGGCCAGAGGAGAGGTCTTGAAGTGAAAAGAGTTTTTCTGGTTTCTTCACATTAACAATACCTGCTCTGCCCCATTTCTGGCTGGTGACCTTTGACAACTCGGGGCAGTGGCCTTGAGAGGTGCCCAAGGCCACAGCAGGTGCTGAATGCCTGAGGAGCCCCCACACTTGGGGACACATCCCTGCAAGACCCCACAAACTCCAGATTCACATGTTGCCTTGGAACCTCAACTAGGTCCATGCTTCTAGCGAGGGAAGCAGGAGGAAGGAGGGAAGTGTCCTTTTCCCTCTTCTGTTTCCTTCCATGCCTACCTCCACCTGCAGTTGGCTCTGAAGGCATCTCCCTCCTGACCCGACATCCTGCCTGTCCCAAAGGCTGGGGGACATTTCCAGGTCCCCCAATTAGCTGCTGGCCCACTCCCAGGAATGGGGTGACCCTCTGCTCCCCCAGCTCCATCGGCGGGTCCCGGTGCAGAGAGGCAGGTGGGGTTTGCATCGCTCTCAGGTTTATTGGCTCAGCCCACTCAGCTATTTCACATGGGCTGTCAGTGACAGTTCCAGAGCTTCCAGAGTTCCATGGATGCTGCGGAGGTGCCATCAGCCTCACGCTGCTTTGCAAAGTAATTGAATTAAACCTGGTGAATCATTTTGGTGCTGCCTGGCTGCTCTTCTGTGCATGGGTGCAGTGGCCCGGGGTGGCCCAGAGCACATGCGGGGGCTCTCGGGGCTGCTCTTTTTGGAGGGTCATTTCTCCTCTCAGTTGCTGCAGTCAGATTTGGGTCATCAGGTTTGGTTTAAACATGTCAGAGGACTGGAATTCCGGGGGAAGCAAAGGCACGATAATGCAGGCTCTGTCCCACTGTGATTCTGGGCTGGTTTCAAAAACTTTTGATTCACTCTTAGTGTCCTGGGAAGTCTGGGGCAGGTTTAGTTTCTCACCTGACACAGGTGCCTTGGTGCTTGAAAAGTGAGGGCAAAGCCTGCCCTGCACTGACATGTGTCCATGTGATGGGGACAAACACGTGGGTGGGCTGTCAGCGCCTGTCCCTGGTTTAGAAGCACCTTTGAGCCAGGATCTGAGCCAAGGCCACAGCTGTGAAGCTTCGGGCAAGGTGAGAAGAGATCCTTACCCAGCGTCTGGGGCGGACGCAGCAAGAGGAGGGAGAGCTGGTGCAGAGGGGAGGGGCAGAGCTGAGCTGGGACCCCTGTCCCTCAGGCCATGGTCCCCAGGCTTCCCCGTGCCAACTGAACCCCAGGTGTGCAGAAAAGGTTGGTGTTTTCCAGGCAGGAGCACTGTCAGACTTGCTGCAGCCAGGAGAGATGAGCCGGGAAGGTTTGTCCGGCACCTTCATCCCAGCCCAGCTCCGCAGACCTGCTCCCCAGCTCCAGGCGTCCGGTGGGTCCAGCGTGGGAGATGCACAGAGTGGACCCCAGGGCAGGCGACAGCCCCGGACCTGCTGGGAGAGCAGTGATAAACAGGAGAGGAGACACAAACAGAGGGGTGGTTTAGAGGGCAGCTCTGGAATTCCTGCTTCCCCACCTGAGGTCTGCCTGAACCCAATCAAAGAGATCCAGGACCAACCAAGCCACCCTGAGGCAAAGAAAATTAACTGCAAACACAACATTTTAAGCTGAAGCAAGTGATTCCCTCAACTTTTCAAGTCAACCCATGCAGGGATGAGCACATGGCAGTCTGGGTCATGCAGAAGCCAAGCTGGAAACATCCCCGGCTCCATCAGCATCCTCACCCAACTCTCTGCAGGTCCCTGAAGCTTTTGTTGGTCCTCATCTGCCTTCTCAAGGGTCAGTGCCCTGTTCCTCATTGCCCTTTGCTTGTGGCCATAGCCAGCCAGGGTCCCTGGCCACAACAAATCCTGCAGCCTGGTAAAGCTCTGGGACAAAGCTCTGGGATAAACTTCTCTGAGCTCTGCCTGAGCAGTTGGGGTGAGCAGTCTTGGGGTTTGCCTGGGAGAGAGTTGGATGGGAGCTGCACCTGCTCAGCTTCATTTTGTGGGTATCTGCAAGAGTGAGGCAGCCCAGGCCCTTGCACAAGCTCTTGTATCCAAAAATGAGACACAGAAATGAAAAATGGACCTTCACCAGCTCCCTGGGGGGAATTTTTCTGGGAGAAGCAGCTTGCCTTTTGGTCTTGGAGACTAAACCTCAAAGCCCAAGGCACATCAAAGTCCAAACTTCCAAGTCTGAGGCTTTCTGGGGAAGGTGAAGGTCTGTCAGAGTACCAGCCTCTGTTCACACTGCCCTGCAGGAGCCTCTGGGGACACACGGCTCCAATGCAGGAGGTTACAGGGACTTCTGGAGCAGAGCATCCTCAGCAGCCCAGGGGACACCTGCTCGGCTCATGGTGACTCTGACTGCCCCCAGGGTTCCTGCTCCTGCACCTTCTGTTTCAAGCAAAGAAGATACTATTGTCCCCCCACGATAAAATTATTAGGGCAGAGATTATTATCACCCCTGCACCCTTTCTCCTACAGCAAACACCCCGAGAACCTCCCTTGCTCCATGTAATGTCCTGATGGATGCTCAGCCTGGAGCCGGGAGGGGACCCTGGGAAAGCCTGGCGCTGGTTGCCGCTGTCCTGCTGCGCGGCAGAGATGAGAGGAAAAACAACTCTCGGGGCTTTCCCTCACCTCCGTCCTCGCCCGCCGCGGCCCCGCCGGCTCTTTCATCTCCCGGCCCGCGGCTCTTTCATCTCCGGCCGAGGTGCGATCGGGCCCCTCCGGCCGCCCCCGCCCCGGCACCGCCCGGCACCGCCCTCGGCCCGACGCTGCCACGACCAAATGGCCCGTCCTGCCCCCGGGAGGGGGAGACGCTGGGGACCGGTCACCTCTGCCACCGCTGCGGGCACCGGCAAAGTGCTCAGCACCTCCAGAATCTGGCTGCTCTCATGTGCCTGGGGAGACACAGAAGCACCGGATTTCTCCCGGATCTCCCCGCAAAGCAGGCGGTGCCGGGCTTGTGCCGCTCCCGTGCCCCCGGCTCAAACTCGGCTCATCTCTGTGAATTTGTGCCCACACAGTACCAGCCCGCCGGGCCGGGGCCGTGTGTCCCAGTGGGAAGGTGTCCCTGTGCTCCTGGCTGCGGGTGACGAGGTGGTTCCCGAAGGAACCATCCCAACCCCCTGCCCAGCCTCCAGCCTAGGAGGGAGGGAAGCTCGTCATCATCCTGGCAAAAAACCTGCAACTCACGGTCCAGCCACGGTTTCTCTCTGGATTTTGGTATAAAGGTCAGGGCTTCGCTGTCACCACAGAGGTCAGGATGTCGGGGCTCGGGGGCAGCTCTGCCAAAGGGCAGTGAATCCTTACAAGCAGCATGAAACAGGGTGCCTGCCTGGGGGGTGTGAACTGCAAAGGGAGCACAGTTTGGTAATGGGAATAACTGGGAGAGGAGAAGAAGAAAGAAAGAAAGAGAAAAATAGAAAGAATATTAAGAATAGGAAGAAAAAGAATAATGAGGGAAAGGGAAAGGGAAAGTCACATACAAAGCACCCCAACCCTGAGACTCCCAGCCTGGGCCGAGCACTGCCCCATGGCAGCCCTGTGCCACTGGTGTTGTGGGCACCCAGGGACAGCTCTGCCCGGAGCCTTCACTGGGGAACACCCACCCACGGGGGCCATCCCAGTGGCATTCCCATGGGGAAGGGCCGTGGCCTGGGCTGGGCTCGTGTCCCAGCTCTGGGGGAGCAGTGATGCGGCTGTCAGTGAGTGCAGCCCCGGGACAGGCCCTGCAGGGCTGTGTGGCATCAGGACTTGTCAGCACCATCACAGCACAGAACTGCACCCAAACAGCCAGGAATTCACACCAAGGGGTTTTGACACCAGCAAACAGCTCTTCTGCAGAGAGCCAAAGGGATGAGCCGTGGGAATCGAGCCACTCACAGGCCGGGGGTGCTCAGGATGGAGGGAGGGCTGAGGGCAGAGTCACCACAGCCCCCGGCACATGGGGCTGCCACCAGCGAGTGCCACCAGCTCAATCCAACGTGGGGTTGGGATGCTGGGGCAAGGGGAGTCCTGGCAGACCTGTCCTCACAGGCTGACCCAGCCCTCCATGAGGGAGGTGTCCATGCCTGAGCAGGACCCTGCTGTGCTGTCTGTCCTGGCTGACGTGTCCCACACAAGGATGGTTGGAAGTTTGCCCTGTGCACCTCCATGAGTCCCAGCAAGGCATCCCAGAGAGCCCCTGTGTTCCAGCCTGCTTTCAAATCACAGAACCACAGAATCCCAGACTGGTTTGTGTTGGAAGGGACCTTAAAGCTGATCCAGTTCAAGCCCTTGCCATGGGCAGGGACTCCTTCCACTATCCCAGGTTGCTCCAAGCCCCATCCAACCTGTCCTTGGACACTTCCAGAGATGGGGTAGCCACAGCTTCTCCAGGCAACCTGTGCCAGGACCTCACCACCCTCACAGGGAAGAATTTCTTCCCAATATAATGCAGCAATTAGCACTTCTTGAGCTGTTTTCCACAACTGCAGCAATCTGAAGGTTAATGCCATCTAAATTCCAGCTAACCCTGCCAAACAGCCACAAAGTCCAATCCTGACAGTCCATCTTAACACCCTTAATGCTCCCAGCCTGCCTCTCCTGCTGAACCCCACCATCCTGGTGACTCACCTTTCCTCACATTTATTATTTATCCACCTAACTAATCCCAGACAGACTGACCAAGGGCATTTTTTCTCCCCTGGGACACACAGCACCAGGGTTTGCAGAGCTGTGGAGGAACACAGGGGCTTAGAGTCCCCTTGATGGAAAGGAGAGGTCTGATCTTTTGGTGTCCCAGAAAGCCTTAAAGACTTCGGCCAGAAAATGTGCTCTTTTGGGACAAGTGGACAATTGCCCTTGACCCTCTCCCAGCACTGGAAGAAAGGAATCAAACTGGCCACCAGCAGCACCTCCACAAGAGCCTTCTCCAGCTGTCCCTGCCCCGTCACAGTGTCACAGGGGACAGAAGGGGACTGAAAGCTCAGGGAAGCAGTGGAGACACTGGTGGGCTGCAGAGGGTTCAGACTGCAGCCATCCAACTGTTCGGCACTTTGTTTCACTCCGGAAATCCGGAATTTACCTATTTAAATAAACGTGCTGCAGGACAGCAGAGTGTCAGGGCTGTTGTGGAGCACAGGAAACAGCTGTACTGGATTAGACAGGGCCAAGGTGGGAACTTGGAGAGATGGGAATAATAATAGTAATGAGGATAAAATCCCCTCCTGTTGCAGAACTATTTATTTTCTATAGAAAATTCCAACAGCAGGCAGGGACCAGCTGGGTCCCTTCAGCAGGGGGGCTCAGCCTGGCCAGGGGGAATGCTGTGCCCCTGCAGGGTTTGGGAGGCAGGTGGGTGGGGCTGGGCTGATGGAGAGTGCAGAAGATGGTTTGGGTCAGGCTCACAAAGGGCTGGAAGGAGTGTCCTCACCCAGGGCAGCATCCCCTTCCCAGTGCTGGGGCTTGCCACAGCCACACCACCAGGACCACACTGCGACATCAAGCACTTGGTGGTCTCAGGTTGTTCCCACCCCAGCTCCCTGCAATCCTGTGGATCTCTGGAGCCATAGGAGAGCAGGAGGAGGAGGTGGGGTGTGGGATGTGGGACAGAGAAACCTGGGCAACACAGCTGGGCTTCTGTAGGGACCTGAGCAAGGGTGGTGTGTCTGAAAGCATCCCATCTGCTCCTAGCAGGGGAGTATCCCTGTCCCCATCTTCATCTCATTCCCATCTTCATCTCATCCCCATCTTCATCCTCATCCCCATCTTCCTTCTGATCTCCATTCTCATCCTTGTAGAATGTTTTGGGTTGGAAGGGGCCTTAAAGACCATTCAGTTCCCTTCCCCTGACAGGGGCAGGGACACCTTCCACTATCTTAGCTTGCTCCAAGTCCCGTCCAACCTGACCTTGGACACTTCCAGGGATGGGGCAGCCACAGCTTCTCTGGGCAACCTGTGCCAGGGCCTCACCACCCTCATTGTAAAAAACTTCCTTTATCTAATCTAGATGCCTCCTCTTTTAGTTTAAAACTGTCACCCCTTGTCCTGTTGCAACAGGTTCTGCTAAAAAAACTTATCCTAGTCCCCATTTCCATTCCAATCCACATCCTCACCCTCATACCTAACCTCATTTCCATCCCCATTCCCATCCTCGTTCCCATCCGTGCACACTCCCAGGCTCACCAGGGACACTGACTCAGGGGTTCAGGTGCTCAGCAGCACGATGGGTCCCCTGCACTCACACATGGGCCAGGGAGGTACATCGGGCAAGGCCCCAAAAATGCAGCCAGGTGGTGACTCGCTTCTTCCACCCACCAGGAAGGACCCAGACCAGCTGAAAATCCATCTTCTTGGAAACCATTCGCGCTTTTTTCACAGATCTTACAAAAAAACCCTGGCTGAAACCCAGCCCTAGCACAGCCATGCTGCCCCTGCAGCTCCTAGACTCCCAAGTGACCTCCATGAATATTTCCACAGCTGCCCACACAGATTTCCCAGGAAGGGCAGTGTGCATCCTCAGCAGTGAAGCAGCCATAATCCCACTGTCCCCTTGACTGTCCCATTTCTCTGGGGTAATCACAGCACACAGGGGAGGCTTCTGTTTTCCCTTCCAATCTGGTGGAATGCAGACACAGGACCTGCTGGCAGGACATATTTGTCCCTCTCCCCCTGTGCCTCCCTGCTGGACACAAAGCCTGTGGGTCCATGTCTATATATGCTTGGATATGGCTGTTTAGATCATTTGACTTCAGCTTGTTTGAGCTTTTTGGGGCAGCCCTGGAGTCACCCCCACCCTGATGATCCCTGTGAGGGTCCCAGAGCGGTGCTGGAGCCTTTGACAGCAAAATGGGGCTTCAGAGGAGCAAGGGCTGGAAGCGAGTCCCAGCCTTGGTGCTCAGCTCCTTTTTTGGGTCTGGGCTGGTGGAGGAACCACACAGCGCCCAGCCAGGACCAGTTGCAGGGTTCAAGGTCACCTTCAGCTCCTTGCTGCTAGGTCACAAGGGGAGAAGGAGGGATTTTCCCAGCAGGCTCCCTCCCTGGCATGCTGCCTGTCCCCAGATGCTCCGTGCTGCTGCTCCAGCCTCAGCACCAGATGTGAAGCAGCTGATCTTCATTTGGCTGCTCCGAGCAGCTTCACTGCACAAGCCCACAGTGCTCATCGGGGAAATTCCCTGCCTGGCCTCCTCCTGAAATGGGGCCAGAGCAGGACCTGCACCAGGGGTCAGACCAGTCCTGGGCCCTTCTCCCACCTCTCCTAAGGTCTCCAGGTGGAGATTAGAACTGTCAGGATGAGGTATGCCCAGCCCACCAGCAGGTGTGAGGTGGGGCAGGAGCAGATGCTGCAGACACCCTTGGGACTTGCAGGGCTGGGCAGCCGTGCTCTCAATCCAGCAATTTCCCGGCAGGATTTTTTTGGCGGGATCACCCCCTTCCTCTGGGAAATTTCTCTGATAACACTGGGGCTGAGATAAAGAAAAGGACCCTCCACGTTCCCAGCAGGCTGTCTGCTGGAGGATCCATCCCACCTGGGCACGGCTCTCCCAGCAGCACTGGGGTGGTTTGCAGAGGGAGAGCAGAGCTCAGCTTGCGGGGAGTCCCTGAGCATCCCCGCCGGCCTCGGCAGGCACGGGGCAGGGCCGGGGCCGCTCCGCGCTGGCCGCTCGGGTTCCCACGTCCCGCCCTGACGTCACCCCGAGAGCGCCGAGTGAAAGGGGGGCCCTCGGGCGCTGGACAATAGCGCTTTCCTTCCCATCAATAGCGGCGAGAGCCAGGCTGGGCTGACACGGAACTGTGCACAACAAAAGCCAGTGTCCGAACAAATCTTCTCAGGCGCTGGGTTCCCCCGGGTGACCCGGGGTTAGCCCGGACTTTTGCTCCCGCCCGGCCCTCCGGAGCAGGAATGTCCCTCCGTGCTGCGCCATGGCTGGTTCCCACGCTTCCAACCTGCTTTCCTATTTATCAGCAACCGGCCCCTAATCCCCTTTGTGAAGGCCCGATTCAAGCTCAGCACAATGTGGCGAAAAGGGAGGGGGTGGGCGGGAGACCAGGGAGGGGAAAACAGTCCCAGAGAATGAAAATCAAACCTTTTACCTTTCCCCCCCCCCCCCCCGATGACCATTCCCTAGGGACTCTTTAGGCTGCCACCTCCCTAGGCAGTGCCAGGCTATAGCGGGGGGCCAGGGCTCAGCCCGATGGAAGGGGATCCTGGTGGGATGTGGTGATTGGTTAAGGAACAAGTAAACACACACTTAGAAAATTCCACTTGTGTCCCCTCACAGGTTACTTTGGCTTTGCCACTCACTGCTCTTACATGATTTGATACTAGGAAATTTTTTTTTCATGGGAAAGCTTGTCAAGCCCTGAAACAGGCTGCCCAGGGCACTGGTGGAATCATCATCCCTGGAAGTGTTCAAAAAACACGTGGATGTGGCACCTGGGGACATGGTGTAGTGGTGAACATGGTGGTGGTCACATTTGGGCTTGATGATCTTAAAGGTCTTTTCCAACCTTAACAATTTCATGGTTCTCTGATTCTATGACTCTGTGAACCTCTCCTGCCGTGGCTTCATCCATCACCTCCAGGGATGTGCCTGCACTCCCTGTGTGTTCCCAAGAGGATGGAGGTGTGTGCTGAAACATCACTGGAGTGCGTCTGTGGGGGAACAGGAATGTTTTGATTCACTTCCATTCCAGCCACCTCACTGCAGCCTCTCCCTGCTACTACAACCTTCTCTGCCCACAAACTTCCTTGGGGGAATAACCCACTGGAATTTCCTTAGCCCTGGGTGTGATGCCCTGTGTGGGGCTTCATCTTGGCCAGCCCCTGTTTGCTGTAGGAGAGGATTCACAAGCCCTTCCCCAGATAACTTTGGAACAAAACAGTTTCCAAAGGCTGTATAACTTACAAATGAGGGGTTTTGGGCTTTTGTCCCAAATCCAATGCTGTTTTCTTTGCAAACGGCAGGGGGAAAACGTAAAAGCAGAAGAGCCGACCTCAAATGCTAATCTCGTTAGGTTAAACTGTTCACTAAACAGATGGAGGTGCAAGGCAATGGGATTTTTGTCTTTCTGAGGAAGGGGTTAGGTTTGGAGGGCACAGAGGTCATTCCAGGCAAACTGGCAGCTTTGCTCTTTGTGTCACAAGAGCAGGGGGAAAGTGAAGGGGCACAAATGCTCCTGACTCAGCTGGTCTGGTGGTCTCACAGGATAAAGCCCCCCAGCCTTGCTGTTGGCTATTCAGAGCCAGCACAAGGCCAAGGCACCCCAAAAGGGACACGCTGTCAAAGGCTCCGCCACTCCCCAGTGCCACAGCATCTCAGCATTCCCCATGGAAGATCCTCCCAAGAGTCACCCCACGGCTCCTCCGGTGCTTGGCCCTTCTGCTGGCCCAGGGACAGCAGAATCTGCTGGGACCAGGCTGGCTTCACACAAGGACTGCCAGGCTGCCAGGAACCTTTGTGCTCTGGGCTGTGAAGGGCAGCAGTGCCCCTAAATCCCTTGGGAGACAGAAAGTGCTTCAGGACCTACAGGAGCAGCCCCAGCACAGCCCCTCTCCCTGCTCCCTCAGTCTCAGCTGCAGCCTAGGAGAGGCTGGCTGGTGTTAGTGCTGTTCCTTCTGGTTGGGGTCAAGAACTGAGAAAGTGTCACTGGGGCACCCAGGACAGGCAGTTTGGATTAACTCCAACCATCTTCCTGCTGATGTCAACCCCCAGGGCCAGACAGGAGCTGCCCTGCTGCAGAGGACACAAGGTGGCAGGGCTGCTGTCACCCCCCAGCCCAGCACCCCTTCCTAACACTTGGCTTTTGAATCCCTGATGCCAAAACACCCCTCGTCCCAGCCAGGCTGGGGGGTGGTTTGGGTCTAGCAGGGGCAGTACCCAGGCTGTAGCTGTCCTGCACCCTGTGACACCCCATGGATGCCAGCAGTGAGGGGCTTTGCCCCAGAGGAGGACGCTACCACCTACCTGGGGACATCAAAAGGCTGGTTTGGATTGGAAGGGACCTTAAAAGTCATCTCCTTCCACCCCCTGCCATGGGCAGGGACACCTTCCACTATCCCAGGTTGCTCCAAGCCCTCTCCAACCTGTCCTTGGACACTTCCAGGGATGGGGCAGCCACAGCTTCTCTGGGTTTGGAGGATCCAAAGGGATGTGGTGAGGTGCTGTCAGACCCCTGGGACACCACAGAGAACAGTGAGTAGCTGGTGGTTTTCCTCAGCTCTACCAGGGCTATTACTGATTTCCTGCAAGTTCCACCAAACCCAACTAAAACCCTTTTCCAGCCTCACCTTTGCTGCATCCTGATCCTGTCCTTCTCCCATCAGCCCAGGGAGTCAAGAGATCCTGCCTGGGTGCTTCTGCCAGCCCTGGGTGCTGGTGCCTGTCTGGGTGTTTCAGGCCAGGCCAGGTGCTTGATGTCAGCGTGGGTGGCGATGTCAGCGTGGGTGGCAATGCCAAAGGGGTGCCTAAGGACAGTGCAGGGTTCTCCCGGGTGCTCCTGCCTCGTGCACACCACTGCGGACCGCCTGGGCTCAGTTCCCATACCCAGCAGGAAGCACAGCTGGCACCCAGCCTGTGCCACTGTCCCAGGCAAAGGTGACCCCACTTCCCCAGGTACCTGCTGACTCTGCCTGGGGACAAACGCTGGGCAAGTGAATCCAGCTGCATCTCTGCAGAGCCAAGCCTCACCCTTCCTCAAGCTTTCTGTGGGATGGGAGGCTGCTGGTAGAGATGGAGCCTGGTGTGGCCCCATCCTGCTGTGCCTGTGCTCCTCACCAGGCAGAGCTGGCAGGGAATGTGGGCCCCTCTCTGCCAACCCAGGGCCAAAGGTTGCCCTCTGGGCACCGTGCTGTGCTCTAGGGCAGTGATTGCTCCCAACTTCCTGCTCTTCCGGCCCCTCCTGCCCTTCCTGCATGTGCGAGCACATCCTCAGCCTGCCTTTACCCTGGTGCATCCCTGGGCTGCTCTGGAGGGCACCCGAGATGAAGCAACTGCAGAAACAAAACCACGAAAGTCTGAAGAATCGGTCAAAAACCCCAACTGACACCGCCCAGATCTGACAAACTGGCAGCCAGACAGAAGGAACTGCCCCATGGGTGAAGCCCTCAGGGGTCCACCACAAACAGGATTTGCTCCCAAACAGCAGCAGAGGATGTGGCAAGCAAAGGGAGGAGGTCCTGAGTGTGGTCAGGAGAGGCCAGCTGTGAGAGGTGGGAGCACTGTGATGCTGAAGCCTCTGGGATGCGAGGAGATCCCCTCCTGCAGTTCACCCAGCCTGGGTTTAGTGACTTCAGAGGCAGAGGACAAAGCCAGACAACCACCTAAAGTACTCAAAAAAGCTTCAAATTTTAGGTCTGGATCCCAGATGATTCCCTGCACTGCTGCCAAGGCACAGGACAACCACGTGCTGGAGCATCTGAGGTTGGCATGAAACTCCATTTTAAAATAAAGGCTAAGGAGAGGGTGCTGGTGGGGTGTCCTCGTGGAGCACCATCAACCTGGCTGAGCATCACCCCGAATCAGAGCCCAGCAAAATCCCATGGGAAGATTCGCCAGGACAGATGAATCCCTGCTCAAGTGGCTGCTTCCAGCTGGCACTGCAGCAGCACGGTCAGCAGTGCCCACAGCTGCCCCTGCAGAGCCCCTGCTCTGCCCAGTCCAGCCCTGTGAACCAGAGCTGGGCTTGTTGGGTACAAGGGTCCCCTCCACCACTCAGGCCTGACCCGCACCTGGCTGGGTCTGCTGGCACTGAACTGCAGGGAATGGGCAGCCCCGGAGCCACGGGGAGGAAACTTCAAACAGAATGATGCCAAGAGCAGGAGAATGTGGTCCCGGCTGGGATGAGCCCTCCCGGCTGCTCCCCCCGAGCCCAGCAGAGAGCCCAGCACAGCCTCCTCCCGCCGGCACCGGCCCAGGCCCGGCTCCGTGTCCCTCCCCGGGGGCCGCAGTCACAGTGACCGCACGAGCAGTGGGGTGGCTGCAGGCAGCTGCTTGCACTGCTGCAATGTGACCACGCTCTCAGCAGGCGCCTTCACACCCCCGGCTCCGTGTCACGCCGGCGGCCGGCGCAGCGTGGTCCAGGCTGGGAATTCGCTTTTGTGGGTCCGTCTGCCCCCGGCATTCAAAACAAACAGGAGATGTGAAAACACAGCGTCCAGAAAAATGTGAGAAGATGAAAACAAAAAGGCGAAGTGGCTGCAGAGCTCACAGGCTTGACCGGGGCCCCACAAGGCTGTGACAGCACATCCGTAACAGTCCTAGTGTCCGGGGATTTGCCACCTCGCTGTGTCCCACTGCCCAGGCTGTGGAGAGATCACACCGGCACCAGCAAAGGGACAGAAGGAAGAGAAGCAGCGAGGCTGCTGCATGGCAGGAGCTCAAACACCCACACGGGGCTTGGCTCCATCAGACCAGGTGTCCCAGGCATGCCAGGCCCACGCCAAGGGCTGGCACCCAGCACCAGCACCGAGTGAGCTGAGTGCCATCCATGCCTGCAGGGATGAGGCCATGGTTGGGAACACGTGTGAATTCCCACCACGGCTGCCGCTCCGAAACCCTGCCACGAGCAAATGCCAAATGCCCCCAGCTCGGCACCCCTAGGGTATGTGGGGGGAGCTGGGGCCAGTGCCTTGATGGTGTCCCCACTGCTCCTCCAGTGCCTGGGCTGGTGAGGGGTCTGCCTTTATGCCATGGTCAGAGATAACAATCTGCCCCTTCTTTCCCCGTACTACGCTCACAGAAGCAGCCTGGCAGCGTGAGGGGAGCAGGGGCTGTGCATTCAGACACACCATCTCAGCTCTCTGCGCTGTTTCCCTGACTCCTCACTGCACCACGCAGAGCACAGACACCAGGGACAGGACTCAGACTGCCCTGAGCTTGGTGTTCAGCCGTATCCTGCCCTTGGGACTCCTTCCTCATCTATGAGGAGAGACACCAGCTGAGGACAACACTTCCCATCAGCATTTCAGGACATCAGGGATCAGATCTATTCCTCTCCAAGTTACTGCTGTAGGTGAATAGCCCAGACTGGAGTACCAGACACTTCCAAGTGTCCAGGAAGGTGAGTGAACCCTCCTGAGCTGCAGATCTGTCAGGGGCTGGTTCCTGGGAGCAGGGTCCATGGTGGGAGCATGGTGCCAGGCAGAGCCAGACACCCCTGCAGGTCCCACCAGGGTACAGGGGCTGCTCTGGAGTGCCTGGAGCCCCAGCACATGCATTTCCTGCTCTCCAGTGTCTTCAGCCCCCCTATTCAAAGCAAATTAATTTTAGCCATGTTTTTGTAGCCATAGGCACTCTGCAATCATACTGGAGCTGGAACACACAATCAGGCAGGGAAGGGGAAATTTAGACTCCAGGAGAGGCAGGGGCAGCCCAGAGCTCCCTGCTCCCCAAAGGAAATGGTTCAGGACGTGTTCATCACAATATGAGAGCCAGATCAGCACTGAGGGACACCACAGGCTCAAGATTTGTGCTGAACCCTTTTCTGGGCCCTCTTTCCAGAGTCTCTCTCACTCCATGCAAGTGGTTGGAGGCCTTGGAGAGGATGGACTTGGGATGAAACCAGACACAGTTTCTTCCACACAGTGATCCCTCCACTATCTGTAACAAATAGAGCACCAACCTTTCAAAACTAGAAAAAAGACTACTGTGTCTTTTAAAATCTATTCTTTTTTGTTCTCTGAACATTTTCTCAGAGGAGAAATGAGAAATGAGGAACCTCCCGTGTCAGACAGCACCATAAATGTCTCCTGCTACTCTGCAAATCCTGAACGGAAAATGCCATCACTTGAGCCCCTGGGGACATCATGTGTACCCCGATACAAAACCAGGCCAAACTTGCTGTCCTGGGAAGCTGTGACACCCAGCTGTGAAAGCCAGGGCTGGGGTCTCCTGAGGACATGAGTCATGGAAAGCTGTTGGATGAGAATCCTATGGTTTGGCAGGCTTAAATGTAATTCCTACCTGAGTGTGTCCATGTGCTGTGCAAGCAGTACCCACAGACTCCTGCTCAGCCTGCACTTCCCCTGCCTTGGAACCCCCTCATAGGGATGGGCTGGGATCACATCCCCCCAGAGCCCATCCTTCCTGGGGAAATGTAGATGTGAGATGCCAAAAGATTTAGTGAAACATCATGGCTGGAAGAGGCTTTTTATTGGATTAAGACGGCGTGACCATCCCATTGCAAACAGACTGATGAAGAGAGGGACATGAGCCAAGTCTGAACCAGAAGGGGCTGTTTGTAAAACAAGGTGAGAAATTCTCACATGCTGCTAGGAACCATCCTCATCTGTCATGGAAGGGGAAACTTACTGAGTGGGAATAATGTTTGGCTGTCAGCAGGGGAGAGAAATATTGGAAAGAACCTCCTGGAACTAGAAATCACATTGATGACAACCATAAACATTCCAGTAGGGTCAACAAACAAAACACCCAAGCTGGTGGCTCATTCTGCACAGCCCAAACACCAGACTGCAAAATCTTCCTAAGCAGGAAGAAAATCTCTATTGCTGTGTTCCCCACAGCCCCAATATTAACCTTGTCCATGGAAAGTTAATGGAGATAAAATGGTCCTGGATGACCACCACAGTCCAGGGCAGCCCCTGACCAAATGAATCAACCTGAACAGCTACTGCTCTTGCCAAAGAAAGGGGTTTGCTCCCCATTTTGTGACTTGCAGCAGCCCATAACCTTCTGGATAATGTTTCTTTCAGCTCATCAGTTCCTCATGGACTTTTGCACTTTATCTCTGTGGCAACATCACACAGACTTGAGCACCAGTCGCGCGTGATGGTTTCGATGGAGGAAGTCCGAGGGAGCTTCCACAATCAGGTAAAGCTGTCCTTTTCCCATACAGGGCCAGATCTTTCTCACAGAAGCAGAAAGACCCTTTTGGTAATGCAGACCTCTCCCCCAGCCCACCTCTGAGCAATATTTCCCCACAGTGGAGAATCCAACCCTTTCCCATAAAGTCCTCTGCAATTGGAGACCCTTGGATGAGGCATATTTGGGACATTTTAAATAGCCATTTTTAATGAAAATTCCCTGGCCTGATTCCCTGTGAAGATAATCTTAATCAGGGTGACAATGCTTCCACAAGCTCTGCAAAGTGGCTGCAGAGGTGAGTGCTCATGGGTGCAATGCAGAAGTGGCTGGGACAGGGACCTGCGTGGGAGTGACTTGCTCTGATTTCACCCAGCCTATGAAATATTCCCTTTTCCTTCATGATAGACACAACTTCTTATTTTTGACTGTGGGAAAGGGCATTTAAGGGACTTTCTGGCAATGTCTGGGGAGTGACAAACAGGGGGTTTCACTGCCCTACAACAGTCCCTGAATTTTCTGCACCAGGTCACTGGTGCTCTGTAAGGTGGTCAGTCTCACGGTCCTGCTGCATTTTGCCACCTCTGAAGTGATGGTGAGGTGACCCATCCTGGGTACAGCTGTGGGCACCAGTGGTGTGAGGGGTTCCAGCAGCACTCTTCATGTCCCAATTCTTCCCCCAGTGTAATGCTGAGGACTTTACTAGACCCCTCCCCACCACGGCAGTGATGTGAGATGGACACAGGGCTTGACACAACCTGCATGTGCTCTTAAGTCCCAGCAAAACCTGCTCCACAAATCCTTGTCAAAGGCAGAATAGGAAAAAACCAAAAGGAGTAACCCTATCTTACACAGTAAAAAACATGAAGCCAAAAGGCATGGACTGAATGAAAAATCCAGGGCAGAGGAAAGTCACAGGGGACCTTATACTGACTGCACCCCTAGAAAAGGAGCCAAAGAGCAGAATATTGCACAGGGTGGCACAGATGCCCCTTCCATGTCCCCTCCCATGGGCTGAAGCCAGTAAGCTGCAGCAGGCAGTGAGGGAAGGTAATGGAAGGGCTCCAACCCTCCTCAGAATCATGGAAACATTCCAGGTGGAAAAGCCCTCCAAGATCACTGAGTCCAACTATTCCCCCAGCACTGCCGAGGCCACCACTAACCCATGTCCCCACATGCCACATCCTCACAGCTTTTGAACACTTCCAGGGATGGGGACTCCCCCACTGCCCTGGGCCGCCTGCGCCAATGCCTGATCACCCTTTCCGTGAAGAAATTTTCCCTCATATCCAATCTGAATCTCCTCTGGCATAACTTGAGGCCATTTTCTCTTGTCCTGTCCCTGTTCCCTGGGAGCAGAGCCCAGTCCCCTCTGGCTGCCCTCTCCTGTCAGGCACTTGTGCAGAGCCAGAAGGTCCCCCCTGAGCCTCCTTTGCTCCAGGCTGAGCACCTCCAGCTCCCTCAGCTGCTCCTGGTGCTCCAGACCCTTTCCCAGCTCCATTCCCTTCTCTGGACACGCTCCAGCCCCTCAGGGTCTTTCTGTTATGAGGGGCCCAAAATTGACCCCAGAATTTGAGGTGTGGCCTAAGCGGTGCCCAGCACAGGGGCACATGGTCCTGCCCCAGGCCCCCAGAATTATCCCTGCAGGGAGGGACACTGTCAGATCTTTCTACCTGTTTGGGGCTCCTGAAGAGCCTGAGAAGGGAGAGCTGGCAGGCACAGAGGAGCAAAGAGCACCAGGGACATCAGTGGGGAAGGGCTCCAGCTGCTCAACGTAGGCACAAATATTGTCACAGGCACTGTGGGAAAAGTGCCATTTCTTGCTTTAAAGCAGTTCATCACCCTTCAGGCATTAGGGACATTTTTCACAGTGACTTCTGATTTGGAAGTTTTTCACCTCACTTTAGAGCTGGTTGAAAACCAAGACAGGTTTCCCAGACTTTTGAGGGTAAAAGCCATCATTCCTAGCAGTGAAATCTGACTGAAAGAATTGACGTGAAGGCCTATTTATGGATTCCCCTCTGCATCGTAACCAACCAAAATCCATCCTGCAGGTGGAGTTAGGAGGGACCGTGCAGGGCCTGGAGGGTCCCAGCTCCCCAGGAGCTCTTGCTCCCACCTCAGTCCCAGCTCACCCTTCCTAAGCCCCTAGGGAAGTCCACTGTCCCTTCCTTCTGCTGACCCTGCTTAGCACCTACAGGGACATTTGCTGTCCTATTCCCGATGCCTGCAGCCACAGGCAGTCACGACCCTTTGCTGTGGCTCTGCAGTTCCATCAGGTTCCCAAAATCTGGTGGACACAAGCAGGCAAGTGGGTAGGGCTGGGGGACATCTCACTGTGACCCTGCTGCCCTGTCTCTGCCGAGGGGACCTCCAGGAGCCCCCATCACAAACCACAGAGCAAAACTCCGACCAGCCCAGGGACACGAGCTGGGCACTGCCGCTTACAATCCAGTGCAACAAAACCTCCCCGGGGCAGGGAGCGAGGGGGGCTCAGCCCAGCCACGGCGGGTGCCACCCCACTGCCCTGCGTGGCCCCCCAGCAGGCAGGGTCCCTCCCGCGATAAGGGCAGAAAACAGCTGAAAACAAACAAACAGTTGGAGCTAATGGGGCGGCAGTTATTTTTGGCCTAGAGGGAGTTCACACACTCTGTGTTGTTTTAGCAAATAACTGTAAATGGAGCTTGTGGTGCAGGGAGCGGGCTGGGAACGGGCTGGCTCCGGGCAGCGGGAAGAGCCGGGGCTTGTTGCGCTGGTGCTAACAGGAAACCAACTGCATCACCTCCCTTAGCACCTCGCTGGCCTCACACTTTTATTGTCACCACATCCTTCGCAGGCCACATCAGAGAGGAGCCGAGGGGGCAGGGCAGGGGCCCGTGGGAAGGTGGCTCTGGGTCTGTCACCCCGGCGGGAGGGGGACAGCCCGTGCAGCCCAGCACGGGGACAAGAGGCTGCGGCTGGAGTGGCCACCAGGGACCCCGAGGACAATGCAAAAGCCGTGTTGCCATCAGCGGTGTGACCCCGGGACCGGGCGGGGGGATGCAGGCCGGGCTCTGGACCCGATCACCGCTGCCCTCTGTGCCGACCAGGGCTGCTGCTCTCCTGCCTCCCCATCACCCACAGCCAGTCCCGGCTGCGCGACAGTGTCAGCATCACCCTGGGCCAACAAGCCTCAGCAAAAAGGCAGTTTCTTAAGGAGATGCATCCTGTAGGAGAGCTCGGAGTGTCTAATGCCCTGGCCGGGACACGGGGGCCTTAGCATGTGGTGAGATGCAAAATTAAACATTTTCTTCACAGTTGTTTTTTTTTTTTGAGGACTGGTTACACTCCCGGGTGTCTGTGATAGGTTGCTGGGTGGCTGTGGAGGATTTGAGTGGCATTGGCTGAATTGGCCTGACCCCATAAACCAGGTGCAAGGCTTTGCACAGGCAGAAAGCACAAGCCATGAGGAAAACACACATAAAATCAAGTGACACATCATCTCAGTAAGAGAAGGGTAGTTAGAAACAACTCCCTTGCAGGGCCTGTAATCTTAGAGCAATAAACTTGAAAATAAAAGCCAGATAGCAGCTGCTGCTGGAGCAGGGGACTGGGACACAGAGGCTGAGCAGGGGCATCAGGCTCATGTTGGAATTTCTGTGCTTTCTGCACGGATGTCAGTTTAAATTAGGCTGTGGTGACATTCCCTTGGGAACCCATGCAGGGTGTGGGGTAACCAGGGAAGAACAGCTCCAGTGAGGGAAGGGTGGGGAAGGGGCTGGAGCACAAGTCTGATGGGGAGTGGCTGAGGGACCTGGGGGGCTCAGCCTGAAGCAAAGGAGGCTCAGGGGGGCCCTTCTGGCTCTGCACAAGTCCCTGACAGGAGGGGACAGCCAGGGGGGGTTGGGCTCAGCTCCCAGGGAACAGGGACAGGAGGAGAGGATATGGCACCAGGTTGCACTAGAGGAGATTTGGATCGGATATTAGGGAAAGTTTCTTAATAGGAAGGGTGGTCAGGCATTGGCACAGGCTGCCCAGGGCAGTGGTGACCATCCCTGNTTAGGGAAAGTTTCTTAATAGGAAGGGTGGTCAGGCATTGGCACAGGCTGCCCAGGGCAGTGGTGGAGTCACCATCCCTGCAGGGATTTAAAAGAAGTGTAGATGTGGCACGTGGGGACATGGGTTAATGGTGGCCTTGACAGTGCTGGGGGAACAGTTGGACTGGATGATCTTATTGGACTTTTCCACCCTGTGTGATTCCATGATTCTACTACTGTTGGGCTCCCAGCCCAGTGCGGCTGCTTGCTGGGACATTGTGCCTGAAGGCAGAAGGTGGTTTGGTTAAGGAGGAAAGATCTGAGCTTGATCATTTAGTCCCAGCCTTCTCCACCAGAATGAGATCCCAGCGAGGAGAACACCTTCCTGCCACAAGCAAATGAAGCTGAATGCTGGTGTAATCCAGGTGCTGGCTGGAAAACGGGCTGTGAGCTCAGCACTGCAGGCAGAGCTGGCACTGCAGAGAGGAGCAGGGTACAGCCAGGGAACGCAGGGTGCTGCTGCCAGCACCCCGCTGCCAGCGCCTGCCCAGGCTCCCTGGGATGGGAGCGAGCAGTGCCAGGGCTGAGCAGGGCTGGATGTGGCTGCAGGAAAGGAAGAAGGACACTGTGGTGGTGGAAGCAGGAGGCAGCACCCGATACCATGGCAGGAAGCAGCCCTGCACCGGCAGCTTGAGTGCTGGAACATCTCTTGTATCATTTCAGGATTTCACGGGAGGTTTGCCAGTGGGGAAATGCCTGTAATGGGTGGTTGGGAGGTAATTTTCCCCTAAGTTTTAATATGTACACACAGAACTGAAGCTTCCATGTGGGCTCCATCCAGTCCCTCCAGCACGGCCAAGGCAAGCCCCTTCCTCAGCCCTTTGTGGGCAAATCCCAGAATCCCAGACGGGTTTGGGTTGGAAGGGCCCTTTAAGCTCTTCTTGTTCCACCCCCTGCCATGGTTAGGGACACTTCCCCCTAGACCAGGTTGCTCCAAGCCCCATCCAGCCTGTCCTGCACCCAGTGCAGGAGCCCCAATGGCTGCACACAGGCTCATCTTGTGCTCAAACACTTCCAGTGCCAGGAAAAGGCATTTGCAGCAGCTGGGACTGAGTCTCAGTGTCCGTCCAGCCCCCCAGGAAGCCTGACAGTGGCTCCTGGAGACATGGGGCAAGAGCTGCCAGCCCTGCCAGTTCTAGGGCTTGATCTCCCTCCCTAGGGAGGACCTGCTGCTCTCTGCTGCCATGGGGAACATGGGTCATTTTTGTTTGATGATCTCATCAAACTTTGGTTGGATCTGCAGTACAAATCCTAAAACCACTGTTTGTAGGCCCATAAAAGGCTTCCCTGGGGGGAGATAAGAATTGAAGACAACTGGCCTTAATGGTGTTGGAGAGATTTATGGGATCACCTTAAAAGAATTTATTAGAGGGCTTTTTTAATGAGCAAATAATTAGTAGATTTATCTGCTTTTAGCTGCCTCGCTGTTTTATGGCCTTAGTGAAATTGCTTTCTAGGGTTTTTAATAAAGCCTGATTCTGCCCTTCTTCCCAAGGTCCATGCTGGAGTTTTCTGCCCTGGGCACTGTGAGCTGGGGAAAGCAGCTCAGTAGGAGCTGGAATGCAGGACTGGGAGGGCCATCCTTATTTTTAAAGGACAAATCATACAGCAAAGGAGCAGGAAGGGAAGAACAAGTCAGGGAAAAGCTGCTGGTGAAAGACAGGGCTCTGAGAAATTCATGTACAACCCTGGCAAAGCCCAAAGGCCTGGAGCGAGCACAGGGCAGCAACTCCTCAGGTCAGGGCCCTTTCCACAGAAAGCAGCTCGTCCATTTCCACAGGGAAAATGTCCCTGCCAGGTGCTTTTTCCAAGAGATCCCCTTCCCCAGGCAGCTTCCAGCACTGCCACGACAACCCTGCATCCCCTCCCAGGCCACGGCTCCCTGGAGTCCCTTCAGCTCCTCAGCAGTGGGGACTTCAGCACAGCCACAGCACTTGGGTGGCCACTAAGAGACAGACCCCCAACCCCTGGTAGCCCCTCTGCACTCCCCAGCCCTGCCCATAGCCAAGCTGTGCTGACCCAAGGGTTCAATTCCTGCTGAGACCCAGTGCACTCACGTCACTGAACTCAGACTCGAGCTGTGCAGGGCCCCGCTTTGCACCCAATTCCACAGGGAAAGAGGCTCCATGTGCAGGAAGGGCATGGGGAATTGGGGTCCCTGGGGCTGGCACGGCTTGTGGCTGGTGGAGAGGAAGGAGCAGGCACTGCCAAGCTCACAGTGAGCAGAGGCTGTGCTGGAGCTGCACATCCGCCCCTCACATGGGAAGCACCAACTGGGAGCATCCCTGGGAAGGTCGGGGAGAGGGAGATGCTCTGCCCAGGAGCAGCCCCTGGAAGAAGCAGTGGCACAAATCTATCAGCAGGGTCATTAATCACCCAGAAAGGGGCTATGGGGAGATGTAACTGCTTGTGGGAAAAGCAAAATCCCGCACAGTTGTGTCAGCAGCTGGCCCCACGCTGTGCCCCAGCCCCGGCCCCGAGCGGGATGTTCATTCATGGACAGGGACCTTCCAGCCCAGCCCTGAACAGAGCCATGGTGAGACTCCCAGGAGGAATTCTGGTATTTTCCTGAGGTTTAGGGCTCCCAGTGAGTCAGCAATGGTACCAGGCCTTGCAGTCATGTGTGGTTCACCAGGGGAAAGTGAGCAGGGCAGCCAGGCATGTGCTGCTCCAGGGGCTGGGAATGGTGCAGCTGAGCTCCCGCAAAACCAGCCCCCCATTCCTCATCTCCTCAGCTGCTCAGTGAAGCAAAACCTCATTTCCAGGGCCATGGTGTCCTTTGGCTTGTTTTACTTAAGCATGAACACTACCAAGGTCTCTCACTAAAATTCCACAGCCTCAGCACATTACAGTGGGATCCACTATATATAAATATACACACACACACACACACATATATATATATATTATACATATATGTATTATGAACTAATATATATCTATTAACAATTTTAATACACTTTCATACAATAGGAACTGAGTGATTTAATGTGGAGGGAAGGGGATTTTCAAAATAAGCTCACCCCGGCACTCAGAATCACTGCTTTTCCCTCAAAATGGTTCAGGCTCCAGCAGAGCTGATTTCTCCTGGGACAGACCATCCACTGTGTGGATTTTGCTGGCAAAGGGTGGCTGAAAAGAAAATAGTCCCAGAGTTCACAAGGTCTGTGAGAAGAGTCGGAGGCCGGAGCTGCACATGCTGCGTCGTTAGTGGCTTTTGCTGCTAATTGGGCGCGGGCTGCCAAGCTGGAATTGTTCCAGCGGAAAAAGGAATCTCTTCTCTGCTTTTTCCCCTGACAAGTCAAAGGTCAGACACCTTAAAAGCCTGTACAACTACTTAAACCTTTCGATGTTGTACTTAAAAGCTTTGCTGTGGAGCCTCCGTCCCACCGCTTCATTTCCTCCCACTGTGAAATTCCCTCTGGCTTAAAAATTCCCAGAGTTTGTCCCAGTCCTGCTCCACAACTGCTGCCAGACCCAGCCCATGCCAAACTTCTGCTGAGATGGTCTTTTGTTCTTGATGGCATATTGGGCAACCTTGAATTATTTTATCCATTTCCCTGACTTCTCCTGGACAGCAGAGACGTGGCTTCAACAGCCTGTCCTACTTGATAACATTCATCCAGAACAGCAGCACCTACAATTTCCCCATTATTTCCATGGAAAGAGGGTAGAATCATAAATCATATGTGTCTCTAGAGGCAGGTAATGCAAACAGGGTAAGATGGAGGAGAAGCACCCATTGTTTTGGAAAGGCTGGTGTAGAAGTACTCCATAGCATGAGGGGGAACGAGATAAGCTTTAAAGGTCCCTTCCAACCCAAACCAGTTTGTGATTCTATAAAATAAATTGCCCTATTTTAGTGATAAATTATAGATCACACACTTCAAAACCTCATTGAACTCCATGAAATAATGAGCAGATATTGAAAACTTCCAACATTTGCTCCGGCAAACATGCAAGCATTGCTTGTATGAAGATGGAGCTCCTGGGTGCCAGGGCGGGCAGGGGTGGGGTGGGGTCCTGCCGGGGTGGTTCTGTGCATGGCTCCCACCCCCAGCACGCGGCACAACTGCATTTCCCTCCCTGGTGGGGGCCAGGAAGCTTTTGAGGGTCCGCGTGGTGGGAGTCTGCAACATCCGTGACCCTGCAGAGCGGGACTGTCCCCTGTGAGGACCGACAGGAGCCATCCCGGGGACACGGAGGGGACACACAGAGCACCGCCTGCCAGGCGGGGACAGCAAACCTCTGCGGAGCTGACAGCTCATGGGGAAGCCCATCCTGGAGCCCAGGCATCCTCCTACAGAGACGGGAGCCACTGGGAAAACAAATGCTGATGAGTCTTCACTACATTGTGGGAATCAGCCTCGCTGGCTCCCTGGTTTTTATTTGCAGTACTGAAGATAAGAAACCCAGGGTGTTGTGGGAAACAGGAAGACCTTATCTCCCATCCAAGCCGCTTCTCCTGCCACAGCCTCATTTTTTTTTTTCCACTCATCCCTGATACTACATAATTCAGGTTGGCAGAGAGGGCTATGTGCTGCTGTTCCGTGAGCACCACCGAGCCCCTGAGCTCTGGATGGCACCAGGAGGCTGGTTTTTACCAGGATCATGGAATCCTAGAACACTGTGGGCTGGAAGGGACCTTTAAAGCTCATCTAGTCCAACCCCCCTGCAGTAACCAGGGACATCTTCCACTAGACCAGATTGCTCAGAGGCAAGTCCGGTCTGACCCTGAATGTTTCCAGGGATGGGGCAACCACCACCTCTCTGGGCAACTTGTGCCAGTGTTTCACCACTCTCATTGTAGAAAAATTCATGGAGAAACACACAGGCACATCCTCAGGGGCCTCCAGAAGCATGGTGGATACCACTGTCACTGGCAGGGCTCTCTGCTGAGGTCAGCCCCCAGCCTTGCAGGCACCAAAGTGCTGACACAGGAGATTTTGGAGCAGCCAACTCATCAGTAGGTAAGGACCGTGTGACAAAGTATTAGGATGAGAAATATCAAAATCCCAGATGAAAAGGACTCACAGCTTGTGAGCTGCAGCTGCACTTTCAAAAAACAGGTAGAAAAAGGGATGCAGGCAATCTGCAGGCACCATGGTGGGCACACAAGGTATGAGGTTTCACCCATCCTTCAGCCCTCCAGCTCCAAGCCTGGAAATGTGGATGCTACTGTTGGATTTCCAACAAAAACACAACTGGAAATGGGGGATTTCAGCCTTACATCTCCTTCGTCCACCTGGCAAAGAAGCCCTGAATTTCAACTCCCAATTGGGAATTCACCAGGAGGCAGGACCTGGGCTTGGCTTGATCCCCCTCTGAGTGACTTCTCTTACACCTCACGTACAACTGGGCAAGGGCAGAGCCTGGCACCACTGGCAGCATCTCCACCTTCCTGCAGCCCTGGCTCGGTCCAGGCCCACCAGCGAGATGCAGCACGTGGGTGACAGAGACATATCAGTTGGATCTGGGCTTCATCGACAGCAACTCGGATGGAGCCAGCAGGGAAGGAGGGAGGTGACAAGAAAGCACCCTGATGTGGGCAAGGAGAGGGGAAGGGGATTAATGGGAGGGATCAGCAGGGAGAAGACTGCAGGGCATCCTCAGTGAGAACGAAATGAGGCAGCAGCAGCAGCAGAGGCAGCTGTGCCCGGCCGCCCCTGCTGCCCCCAGCCCGGCTCCCAGCGGCGGCACCTCCTTTGTGTCTGCTGTGACCCGCGGATTATGAGTGTGGGAACGGGGCCGCGGCTGCACACACTCACACAGGCCGGGGCAGAGCTGGGGACGAGGAAGAGCAGGGAGAGAGGCATGGCTCCTGCTGTGGCTCTTTGCTGGGAGGCTGCTGGGGTGCAGGGCTGGGGCGGATGATGTTCCTCCCTGTTGGAAGCACCTGGGAGCTGCCGGGGCCAGAGCAGAGCCAGCACACAGGACCCCAACAGGCCCTGCTCGTCTCCCACCACAGCGCAGGAAATGAGAAAACCTGCTAAGTCAGAGTTCTCTGAGTGCAGCCCCAGTGAGAGTTCTGGCTGGTGCACCCCATGGGATGCCTGGGGATGCTCCTCCCTGTGCTGGGAATGCTCCGCCTGGGTGAGGCTCAGCGTCCCCATGGGGGCATTTCATCCTCACCCACCGGGCTCTTGAGATCTCAAAGAGTCAAAACACCCTCCCAAGCCCTCCCTGTCCTTGTCTTCCTGCTCTCCAGGCAGGAGCCAAGTCATGACTCCCTTTGTGCACAAGGACCATCCCAGAGTCCCTTCTGGGACATGGCCCAGCCGTGGGGACCACAACTGAGGGAGCAGAAAAGGTTTGGCAGGAACATCAGTTCCCAGAACGTGTCAGAAAGGCCAGCCCATGATTAACGACTAATTAGGAAATGTCTGTCATGATTATTATCCTAATGATCCTGGTTAGAAAGGCTCCTTACCTTAGGAAAAAATGGATGTTGGCTCCAACAGTCCCCAAACATAACAGCCCACTGTGGGAAACTCCAGACTTTAGTAAAAACAAATAGTCTCGAGTTTGCGCAGGAGATTTTATTTTTAAGTAAGCCAAAGCCAAACGAGCAATTTTTCAGGGAGCTCTGGAACCTGTGGATTGGTTAGGCCAAGGGGGAAGCAGGAGGGGTGTGCTCTGTCAGGGGTGGCCACTGTCTCCATCCGGGAATGAGGCCCCATGTCCCTGTCCAGCTGAACTTCTCCCTCACTCAGCCTCCTTCTTATGGGACTGCAACAGCCAAACCCCATTGCAGAACTTTCATTAAAACTATGAAATGAAGCATAAAGGCATGGAAGGGGGCCAGTGCCACGGCATCAGGTGATCCCATTCATCCTGCTTGGGCTTGATACCAGCCCACAGCAAAACTGAAGCCATGAGTGATGGGCAGTTGGTGTCCTGGCTGCATACTCAGGTGTTTAATTGAGTTTTGCAATTCACTGGGATCACTGTTCATCAGTTGCTAAGGTATATTGGAAACAGATATAGAGGCTAATAAGAAGCAACACTTGAATATATAAAAATTTGCCTGGAAAGACATTCCCAAGTGATACAATGCTGCTCTTGAGTGAACAGGAATTATTCAAGTCCAGCTCCAAAGCCATTCGCCTACATGCTCCTTCTTAGGCTTTACAGTAACTCCCATTAGTTTCAGGAGCTCAGCCCAAAGGATTAGGAAATAGATTAGCTAAAACCTGCAAAATGAAAAGTGCTGTATAATTGAGCCGTGCTGTCACAGGGATGACCACAGGGATCCTCCTCTGTGGATCAAGGAAAAGGACACTTCTCCAATCAGACTGATGAGTATTTTCCAGCTACAACACCAACCAAATACCACTCAATTTTTATCAAGCTATCACTGAGCACAGCTGTAGCCACACAACTGGAAATTCAAGAAATTAGTATTGCCCTGAGCTAAAAACATTGAGAAAACAAGTTATGAGGGTTCAAGCAGTGTTTGGACAATGCTCTCAGGCACAGGGTGGGATTGCTGGGGTGTCTGTGCAGGGCCTGGAGTTGGACTGGATGATCCTGGTGGGTCCCTTCCAGCTCGTCACATTCTGTGATTTGAACCAGAACAAAAATGCACCGTGCAACTGGGAGTTTCAAAGCACACAGAGCAGGGGGGCACTGGGACCCACCGTGGCACCCGAGGTGTGAGGGGTGAGGGCTGTGGGCTGTGGCTGTGCTATGGAGAGCAGGAAAGCTCACAGTTTTGGGCCCCTGTGCTCAGGGAGGATCTGGAGCCCAGGCACTTCCCTCCTCTCCACATCTGACCTCAGGAGGGATGTCAGGCCTGTGTCAGGCTCTCAGCAAGGGCTTCTCCAGCTCATTTAGTGCACAATTAAAAGTAATCAGAATTAAAATATTGAGCAGTGGGGACCAAGAACCAGCCTGCTCTCTTCAGGGCCAGGTTGGAGGGGGCTTGGAGCAACCTGGTCTAGTGGAAGATGCCCCTGCCCATGGCAGGGGGTGGAATGAGATGAACTTTAAGGCCAATCCAAACCAGTCTGTGATTCTTTTATGCTGGTGATTCCAAGGGAAGCACCTTCCCTGGAGAGAGACATAAAAGTGTGTCTGACCGCAGCACTTCGAGCCCTTGCAGGCAGGGCCCCACCACATCCTGCCTGTCCCAAACACACCAACCACACACAGAGTCCTGGTGCCACCCACGGCTGGCATCAGATCCTGGGCACACCAGGGCTTTCGTGTCCCTTAGGAGAGGTCAGATGATGCTCACTGGAAACCATGCACTTCATCTCACGGATGGTGACTAATTCCATCATTCAAAGAGCTGACGATGATGAAAACAAGTGGAGCAATCAGGAAGAAAATTAAAAATAGCCCTGATGTGGCACTGTGTCAAGCGCTCATGTTTAGATTTTAATTTTATTTTTTTTATTCCAAGTTTCTTTGATAAAATATTTTCCCATGCTGACTACACTTGGAATGTCCCCTCCATCACGGCATTCCTGATGGATGAGCCAGGCTGCTGCAGATCCTATGCCAGAGCTGTATTCCACAATTCTCACTCCCACATCCACACCTTTGGGACCTGGAAGTCATTAATCATTGCACACCAGTCAGGAATGCACCTCTGAGGGCAGAAACAATATATTGGGCACAGAACGGGAAGGAAATCGTAGAATCAGGGACTCCGTAGGGTTGGAAAAGACCTCTAAGATTACCAAGACCAACCACCAACCCAGCACCACCACTGCATTCACCATTAAACCTTGTCCCCAAGTGCCACATCCACAGGCTTTGGAACACTTCCAGGAATAGTAACCCCACCACTGCCCTGGGCAGGCCATTCCAATGCTTTACAACACTTTCCATTAAGAAAATTTCCCTAATATCCAACCTAAACCTCCCCTGGCACAACTTGAGGCTGTTCCCTCTCCTCCTGCCCCTGTTCCCTGGGAGCAGATCCCGACCCCCCCTGGCGGCCCCCTCCTGTCAGGGCCTTGTGCAGAGCCAGAAGGGCCCCCCTGAGCCTCCTTTGCTCCAGGCTGTGCCCCCCCCGCTCCCTCAGCTGCTCCTGCTGCTCCAGCCCCTTCCCCGCTCTGTTCCCTTCCCTGGACACGCTCCAGCCCCTCAATGTCCTTCTTGTCACGAGGGACCCAGCCATGGAGCCTCTGACATCCAGCACGAGCCTCACACCATGGCTCTGCTCAGCCCCTGGGGCTGTGTAGCTGCAGGTAAGATTCTCAGCAGGAAGATTTTCTGGATGTGAGACCCAGTGGTTTTGGGAGAAAGTGTCTCCTTCTTTGTGCCACTGTTTCCAAGTTCTGCATTCATTGGAAACATCTGAAGAACAGTAGTCTGATTTGGTCTTTGAACAAAAATGTTTTTTGTTTTTTTTAAAATTGCAAATCTAAATTACAGTTTTTAGTTGCCTTTCTTACCATGAGCGATTATTGGCCTTTGGAGTTTCTTTCAATTTTTTTTCTTTTTTTCCTTTCAGACTTTTCCCTTACTGCAGGTGCAAGTTCCAGGCACAAGCTGCCAAGATCTCATTGTGCAAAATTACTGAGTTGCAAAAATAGGAAGCACACCTCTGTCCCAGGCCCCCATCACCCATTTATCACCTACACAGGAAACACCGGCACTCACAGCCTCTTGACTGAGAGGGAGGCATTAAAATCCTGTTAGTTAAAATTGTTAAAAGAAATCCAACGGTGGAAGGACTCCCAAAACCAGCATTTACAAGGAAAAATGTGTCAGGCTGTTCAGGGTACTGCTGTGGAGGCCCAGAGGTGTGACTGCTATCAGTGATGCACTGAACGAGCACGATGCCAGCCTGTGCCATGACTCTGCAGGCAGGAGATGCTCAGCTCCAAGCAGGGCAGGAGGACACAGCAGCCACATGCACCAAAAGAACTTAAAATTTCCTTTGACGTGGCAGGCAGGGAAGTGATGACCACTCACAGAGTGGGAAGGTTTTGTGGATCAGTTACTGAATGACTATAACCCTGCCTTCCCGAAGGAGTGGGAAAAGGCCACACTCATGGAGTATATTTAGAAGGTCCCTGAAGCAGGTACAGCCCACGGAGGACAGCCCAAGGTGCTCATCCAGAGGCCAAGGTCAGCCACTTCCAATTAAACATTTATACCCTGCCCACCTGCCCAGGTGCTTCTGCTGATGGAAGCAGGCTGGTGGTCTGGACTGAAGTGGTCTTGTCCTGCCTGTGAGCCCATCACGTCCTGCTTTGAGTGGGGAAGGAAGGGTAAATCCTCACCCATCATTCCTGCAGGCAGCAGAGAGGAATGTTTTGAGTTCCTGCTTTGTCCTGGACATTGGATTTAGAGTCCCAGGAGGGACCCTGTCTCTCTGTGGGTTGCAGAGGGGCCTGAACAATCCATCTTATGGAATCACAGGACTGTTTGGGTGGGAAGAGGCTTTAAAGACCATCTCATTCCACCCCCTGCCATGGACAGGGACACCTTCCACTAGACCAGATTGCTCCAAGCCCCCTCCAGCCTGGCCCTGGACACTTCCCAGGCAGGGAAGAGTTTCCTCCTAATATCTGATGTAAATCTCTGCTCTTTTAGCTTAAAACCATTCCGCCTTGTCCTATCACTATGTTCCCATGTAAAAAGTCGCTCTCCATCTTTTCCAGCATGGAGACCTCTCCAGTGGGGATGTCTGAGCCACAAGAAGCTCAGCCACAAGACTTCAGCCTGGTTCTCTTGGGCACATCACTGCTCCCCACTCCATATTACCCTGTCTGCATCCACCAACGTTGCCTCCCATGTCTGGCTTTCACCAAGGGCAAAGAGAATCCAGCTTGACCATCCGAAAGGCACCTGGGTAGAGGTACCCTCAGGGCCCTGCAGAAAGATTCTCCCTTTAAGGAGAAAGGCAAAACCCTCTGTGCAGGGATCTGTGCTTGTTTTGTCATGGGACACATTACCCTGAACCCAAAAGAGGAAGGAAAAAGGGGGGTGAGGGGAGCTTTTGCCTTTCTGGTGGGAACACTGTTTGAACTAACTTTGTTTCCCCTGGGGAAAGGCACCAAAATAACAGAGGAAGGGGGGTGTAGTGGGGGGATGAAGCTAAAAAGGCTGTGTAATCTGCCTGGGAAAAAACGCGCTCCCAACAGCGCTCGTGAGCCCGGCCAGCCCTGGCGGCAGTGCGGCTGCCTGTGCCTGAGGGGGCATGGCTCTGGGGGGGACACACGGCTCCGGGGGGACACACGGCTCCGGGGGGACACACGGCTCCGGGGGGACACACGGCTCCGGGGGGACACACGGCTCCGGGGGGACACACGGCTCCGGGGGGACACACGGCTCCGGGGGGACACACGGCTCCGGGGGGACACACGGCTCCGGGGGGACACACGGCTCCGGGGGGACACACGGCTCCGGGGGGACACACGGCTCCGGGGGGACACACGGCTCCGGGGGGACACACGGCTCCGGGGGGACACACGGCTCCGGGGGGACACACGGCTCCGGGGGGACACACGGCTCCGGGGGGACACACGGCTCCGGGGGGACACACGGCTCCGGGGGGACACACGGCTCCGGGGGGACACACGGCTCCGGGGGGACACACGGCTCCGGGGGGACACACGGCTCCGGGGGGACACACGGCTCCGGGGGGACACACGGCTCCGGGGGGACACACGGCTCCGGGGGGACACACGGCTCCGGGGGGACACACGGCTCCGGGGGGACACACGGCTCCGGGGGGACACACGGCTCCGGGGGGACACACGGCTCCGGGGGGACACACGGCTCCGGGGGGACACACGGCTCCTGGGGACACAGCTCCTGGGGAACACGGCTCCTGGGGGCCAGCTCTGTGCTGACACCCAGAGAGGAACCCCGGGGGGTTCCGCAGGCACTGTCTGCCCTGCCCGGGGCTCTCCAAAGGCTCCATGCAGAGGGCAGAGCCCTCGCTGGGGACACTGGGCTCTGGGGGGGTACCTGCCCACAGCGCCCACAGCCCGGGCTGGGACAGCAGCCTGCGGCCCTGGGCACCCGGCTGCTCCACCAGCCTCCCTCTTCGGAGTGAGGGATGGCTGCAGGGCCCGAGGCCGCTTGTGAGACAAGGCAGGCAGGTCCCCCACAGGGTCCCTTGTGTGGGGAAGTGGATCCTACCCCCACCCTGATGATCTTCACCTTCCACAATGGAGCACTCCCTGGATCAGCCAGCACAGGCACTTGTGCCAGGCTTTATTCCAAAGCACAGAGCTATGCAGAGCAGCAAAGTGTTAAAAACTCCTTTTAGCCACACTGGTAACAGCATTTTTTCTCACCATGGTGTTACTTTCCTTAAGCACATGGGCTAGGAGCCTGCAGTGTGCCAAGCCCAACCACTGCCTGGTATTCCCAAATAAAACAGAGATTTCCACTCTATCTTTTTCAGTAATGTCTTGAACCCAGCAGAGGTGGGTTAAATACCATATCAGCTCTCCCTGGCAAAGCTAGAGAGCCACCCCTGGAATGGCACAGTCCCTCACTGCACCTGCACCCAGAAACACCCACTGTGACATCAGGGCCTGAGGTTCCTGAGCACAGAACCCTCGCAGGGTGAGAAACACAACTCCTTGTCCATAGGATCACCACAGGGAAGAAAAGTTGATGGTGCAACCTGCCAGGACGCAGAGCTGCTGTGTCCCCATGGACTCATCCCCATGGACTCTGCAAAAGCAGAGCAGCTCCCTTATCTTTTAGTGTGTGCAACCTCCTCTGCACACAAGTGAAGAAGTCCCTAATCTACTCCAAATTCACCCTGCTCTGACATCCACAATAACTAATTCCCTATCAAGAACATCATTCCCAGGCACAGAAATTTCCTCCCAGCTCTGCCCCAGCTGGGCACTGAGGAGCAGAGCTCAGCCCAGCCCAGGAGCTCCTCTACCACAGCCAGGCACGTTCAGGCTCTGTGGAAGCACAGCCCCGAGCCCTCCATCCCTCCCTACGCTGCGCAGGGGCAGCCTGCAGGTCATGCTCCAGCTCCTGCATGGGGAGAGAAGAGACTTTCCTGCCCATGGCAGCAGCCTCTGCCTGTCACAGAATCCTGAAATTCCAAGAATGGTTTGTGTTGGCTCATCTCATCCCACCCCCTGCCACAGACAGCGACACCTTCCACTAGACCAGGTTGCTCCAAGCATCCAACCTGGCCTTGCTCTATTACCCTCTGCATTTTATTACCCTCAGAGCTGTGTTGGACAGCTGGAGAGAAGCTGGGCACTCAAATTGCCTCTCTGTGGAGTGAAACTAGATTTTCCTTTTCAACTTTAATACCTTCAGCAAATCAGTTTATTAAATATCTTCCCAAGCCCTTGGTGCAATGGATAACAATGACAGCACTGGAAACAAGCCCAAGCCTATGTGGGTTCAGGACATAATGCTCTCTCTGGCCTTGGGAGCCCCTCTTCATGAATTTAGGGTGGAAGATTTTCCCAAACCTACAAGCTCATGCTCTTCACAGCTGAAATAAAACTAAGAAACCAGTCCTAGCTAAGGTCTGGAGCCCTTTCATTTTTTACCTTAAGAGAAATGACAGCTGGAAGGGTTTTAGTAGCTATGGACATTTCTCCAGAAGCTCCTTTTCCACAAGTGAATGATTTGCATCCTTAATGAGTGAAAAGCACAGGACACATGTCAGATGTCACCTGATGAGGATGGCCAGTGTTGTTCTCCCATACCTCTGCAGGGGGATTTGCTACCATCCAAAACCCTGGCCCAGCCACTTCTGTTGAGGTGGATGTGCAAGTTCCATCCCGTATCCAACTTGTCCCGTCGATGCACAGAGAATGGCCATGGGACTGGAGTGTGGGGCTCGCCCTGGGCCAGTCTCCAGTGCCTGGTTTGTCTCCCAGCATCACCTTCTGGGCTCATACAAAACGACTTGTACTGAACCAAATCAGTTTCTTTCTGGGGGTTAATTTAGGATTCTGTATTTTGCCACAAGGCTTTGGACAAAGGGCCCATTTGATTTTTGCTTTCTGCCTTTGATGAAGTCCTTAAGTGGCTGTTTCCAGTATGTTTCCTTAAAAAGCACATGAAATCTCTGCCCAGTTGCTTTATTTCACACGTGTGTTTGCACCGGCTCTTGGCCTGTGCTCCCCTCCCTCCCAGCCCACAGCCTTGGCTGGAAGTGCTGGGCTCCCCACCCGTGCAGGTGTTGCTGTTCTGAGCAGCAAACAAAGCTATGTGTCAGCATCCAAAGGGGAAAACCCCTTCTGCTTTAAGGAGGTGCTGGGAGGCAGGAGAGACCGAGGCCTTGGAGATGGGAAGGATCCAGGAATCACTTGGAGTGATTTGGTCCTGACCTGCCCTCAGCTTGCACAGCCCATGGCAGCAGGGTGAGCCCGGCTTCCATGAGAGCTCTCTGCCCGTGCTGTGAGCTGCCTGCTTGCCCACCTCCCTGCACCCTGCTCCTCCTTCCATGAGCTTTCCCACTCCCTGGCATTTCATTCTCTTGCAAAGCCTTGTCTCTCACAGGCAGGGAGGTGACAGGGCTGGCAGTGACACGTGACAGTGCCTGGACACTGCCATGTCACATTCGCTGTGTTCCCTGCCCTGTGTCGCGTGTCCTGCTGGATATCCACCCTCCTGCTGCACCACGTCCCGCTGTCCTGGCTGTCCGCACACAGGGCCTGGCACAGGAGGGCTCTGAGGCAGCTCTTTGTGTCCGTGGAGATGAGCACTTCCCTCTCACAGGCACAGCAAAGCAGAGGGACTGGTGTTGGACTGGGGACAGACAGGGAATGGCTGGGGCACAGTCTGTGCCTTGCTGTGCCAGCCCAGCACCATGCTCCTAACAAGGGGCTGTGATAAAAATTCAGAGCAATTGGGGTGCAGACAGGGGATGTGGGGGCCACATCTGCACCCCAAACTGTCCTTGTGTGGCCCTGTGGAGATGGAGAGAGCTAGAGCCGTGTCCGTTTTGTTTCCTGGGGACATAGATCTGGCCAGCTCACTGACTTGGATTCATTATCAGCATGGAGGGAGAGAGCAACAGGGAATCTCCCTCCTGTGCTGTGCTTGGCCACGGTGCTCAGTCACAGGCATGCTGGCACATCCCCGGCTCTGGCATGTCCCTGGTTCTGGCCTGTCTCTGGCTCTGGCTGTCACCACTGCCCCGAGGTCCCCCCAGTGCACAGGGCTGTGCTCTGATAAAGAGTTAAGGCACTCTCGGCGGCGGTTCTGTGAGAACATTTCTCAGAGGGCAGTGCACTTTTATTCGAAATAATTTTCCATTCCATTTATATCTATATCATAGGAGGTGGCTGCGGGGTCTGAATTTTCCATCACCCCAGACCTCATTTCCGTGCCTGGGCCTGACCCCTGCTCAGCTTCCCCGAGAATAACAGAGAAAAGTTCACTGGGAGCGAAAGGGCCACGGGGCTGAGCTCCCACTGCTGTGGGCACCTAATTAGACTCCCTTTGTTAATAGAGGACATTACATATACAGAACATATGCATTTATATGCATATATTATACACACATTATATAGAACAGAATATATACATTTATATGCATATGGGAAAGCCCTGGGAAGAAATGTACCTGGAAAGGGATTTCCAAGCAAATAGGGCAGGAGCAGAGCTCAGGGCATGTGCTGCAGTCTGATCTGGGCTCTATCATAAGCTGTTTTTATACCTTTATACTTGAATTTCACTAGCAACATGACAAAGACAAAAAACAAGGTTACAAGGCCAAAAGAGGGAAAAACTCTAAGTGGCAGATGTGAACAGAGAACCTCATCCCAGGTGTTGATCTGCTTCTGAGTGGTAACGCTTGATAAAGGAGATAAAAGGATTTGCTACTTTGACAATGGTGAAATTATTCTTCCTGCTAAAAACATTTTGATTGTAAAACATAATTCCTACTAAAATATTTTTATTATGCTCAGAGACCTGTCGACCTGGCCGAGGACACTTCCAGTGATAGGACTGCTGAACGCTGGAGTGTGGTGTATCCTCTTAATCCAGCTGCTGCTTTCCCTGGAGAGGGCACACCTAACCCTGGTAAGTGCACTGAGGTCCTTCACCTGACAGACCCATGTGGGGACCCCAGGGACATGCCAGGGGCCATGGTTTGGTGGGTTGCCCCCCAAAAAGGACAGCGTTGTCCAGCAGCACCAACTCCCTTATTACAGGAGGAGGGAGAAAATGTGTTTGTGTCAGAAGGACAACGAGTGTATAAAAATGCCAGCTTAAACAGACGAGTTCCCATATAAATCCAGGGAAAGGCAGCATCTAATGAAAACCCTGGCTGGTTTTGCTGCCTCATCGTTCTCAGCTGATGGAGTTTTAATCATGAATGGCTGTGTCTAGAGTGCACCTTTGAAAGCACTGGAGGTGACTTCCAGTTCCCTGCAGCCCTGCAGCTTTAGGAAGTCTCAGTTGCCTGTTTCACTCCTTTCCTTCCCACACAGCTTCCTCCTGCCTCCTCCCAAAGGGCTCCAGGCACTGGAAGTAGTCAAGCTCATGTGAACAGCACCAGGTCCTAGGGATCAGCATGGGATGGAAAGGTCCCTCCCTCAACATCTATTCAGTCAGGCACGTGTCACCCATGGGATATTTTACAACTCAGCTTTCCCAGCAGGAGTTACAGAGTTCACAAGGCATCTAACTCAGAGCCATCGCACTCAGCCCTTTGATTGCACACCCTGTGAAAAACCACGTGCCATCTCCCTGGCTCCATCAGCATCCTCCTCCCTTTGCTGTGCCAGGAAGGAATTGCTCCAGCACTGGGTCTGCACGAAACAGAGGCTTGTAGTTTAATTAATTAATTATTTGATGTTATTTTTAGCTTCTTCACCTGCCCACTTCTCTGTTCAACACACACCTACTGCAATGTCAGGGCTATTGATCCCTCTAGATACCAAACCTGCCAGTCAGATACAGAAACTCATGGTACACTCATGGTACAGGCTGCTTAGGAGGTGCTGAAACCAAGGGAGAAATAGAAACCACAAGGAGTGACTATGGAAAACTAATGGGCAAAAGCAGGGAAAGGGAAAAAGCCAACAAATGCTTGCATTTGACGCTCTACACCCTGCTGTGACAGGAGCACTCCTCTCCATGGGAAGTGGGCCCTTCTGACAGCCCAGCATGGGCCATTCCTCAGGTTAAATCAGAAATAAAATACTGAGGAATGAAAGATACAGAATTGGGAGTTTAACACATCTGCCATCCCCACAATTCCATCATGAACACACATGCTGGACTGGCTGAAAGGGACAGACCTGACTGGGGTCATATCTGTCCTGTGGTCAGCAGTGTGGCCATGGGAAGGGACACTGCCTAGGCTGGCACCTGATGAGCTGTGAGCTCCTGAATTTTGAGTGGAGCCCGCAGCCAGTTCACCCCCACAGCCCTGCACATCTCCACATCCCCACAAATCTCAGAGAGCTGGGCAGCTTTACTATGGAAATGGGAGCAAACAATGAGCTGGGATGGGTGTATCCAAGCCAGAGACCCAGTGATTCCCAGATGAGCTTTCTGAGGAGCCGGGCGAGTGATAATGGGTGCTGACAACATTTCAGCGGCAGCTCACATCCAGATTCTCACTTACAGCCTCAAAAGACCCCTAGCACAGAATTTAAGCTGAACCAGAAACTGCTAAACTTGTAAATTCCTCCCCAGGCTGCTAAAGGCATTTGAACGGATACTTGCAGAGCTGTCTCAGTCTTCCCTCACTCCATAACAAGTTTTTTCCATGATGGAGGTTCTCTGAACATGATGGTCCCTACCAGCAGACACAGCCCCACAACTCAGAACATTCACAGACAGGTTTGGGTTGGGAGGGACCTGAAAGATCATCCTGTTCCAGCCCCTGCCATGGGCAGGGACTTCTCCCACTAGACCAGGTGCAACTCATGTAACTCCACTGCTGCGCAGGTGCCACCACAAATCATCCTGTACTTCCTGAGGAAGACTTTGGGGATGGCTGTGGGTGCATCCTTGCAGCTGGCAGCTTCTTGAGCCCCCTGATTCCAAGAGCCCTGACTTGGCTGCAGCTGCCTGTGGACTGCACCTCACAGGTGCTGAAGTGATGGGAAGTCAGTGGGAACATTGCCATGCTTGACAGAGTTTTATATTTCAGAGTTTTCAGTAACTGCAAGATTCATGAAGTAGAAGCAAAAACCAAGTGTGTTACTGAGTGCAGAGGGACTGAGGGACACAAGGACTACAGCTTGTTAAGATGGTGGTGCCTGGAACCAGGAATACCCCCAGCTCTGCTTTGAATTTGAATCCATCCCAGAGGACAAGGTGTTTCCACTGTCAGGTGCCTGACTGGATGCCAGCCCTGGTGTGTGTGAATGAGTCCCCTGAGCCACACTCGCTCCCCAGGGCAGGATCCCCATGTCTGCAGCTCCATGTGCAGCTCAGCATTACACGTTAATGAAGGTTTT